>JAMKCH010026672.1:0-28008 GCA_023653785.1 Ophioderma brevispina
TCAGTTGACTTTGACCTTGGTCCATGACCTATGACGATCCATGTCCACATATGAAGGAACCCCTATGCACCTTAACCCCAATCTGGTTTAAATCGGACTTAACAAACTTTTTCGAAGGAGACTCAAAAAACGAAAACCTAACCACACTGGAACACATAAAAGTACATACACATACGGGATTAATGAGACTTTCAAACAGATGTGAGAAAGTAGCTGAAATAGAAGAAACTGCAGGTTTGAATTAAGTTATGTGGTGGTCTTGTAGGCCAATGGAAGAAACCAGAATACACTACAAACCACAAACTCATTTAATAAGAAAATGTCATCCGAAGAATTTTAACACAATACACCTTAATATTGACAAATTTTCAAATCTGCTTTACGTGTGTGCGTGAGATTCAGCTCATAACAGTTAGCTGTTAAGTCAGATTGTGCACCATTTTGGTAAGACAAATTTGCACAGCATACCTTGCAGGGGAATGAAGATTTAGTTTTGTGTGTGGAGGTAGGAGGTCAATTGGAACAAATTAAAGGGTACAGATGTGATTCCACTAAGTACATGGTAATAGCAGTCTTGTGGTGTGGCGGTCCAGTCATGTAGTTGTGGTGTCAAGCAGTCATTAAAACCAGCTACATGGAAGTGATTGTGCCATAGCCCCCATGATGTTAATCCTACTCTAATCCTGGTCTCATTATTTTCCCATTTACATTAAGTCACTTTAAAATGCTGCTGCCTTATTACAACACTAGATGTAGCATCCACACGGTTGTTCAAGGTCTGGTATGTGCGGTCAAGAGGAAGCCGTGACAGGCTACTTTATCCCAGTAATGTAAAAAAAGATAATTAACTTACAATAACAAATGTTCTAAACCTCAGAAACCTCTCGTTGTCAGGCGGCAACTAGAGTCCCACCTTAGATTTTATAGGAGACCTAAATCATTTCGAGAAGTACACCTACTGCAAGTGGAACAATTGGAGGCTACATGCTGGCCAATGGTGGGGGGGGGGGAAGATTACCACTGAGTTTTTATTCTTTAAGTGGTCGTGGTGCACTTGTACACAGTACAAGACACCACTATGGATAGCAATGTTGGAGAATGGCCGTATGGAGTGGGGGATCTATAAGAGCAACCCCACAACTGTGACCTAGTATTTCCCCACGGAAGAAAATAACAGGGATGTAAATGTTATTCAAAAATGATGAATTCCATGGGGATGGCAGTGGGGAAAGGACTGTGTGCAGGAGAGGATGTATTACAACTGAACGCAGCAGCAATGTCATTATCCCAGTTCCTAACCTGTTCATTTACCATGATCGAAGAATCCTAGCGGCCAAACTCATGGTAGAATAACACAGTCTCGACTGGAGTGGGTAAATCATTAACAGAGACTGTGGTGACTCACAGCTTGTACTCGATGTGATGCTCGGCCGTCCGATTCTCATTATGGATAGAGACAGGTGCTGCTGAGCTTACTGTGCAGAGTCGATTGGTTCTCGCTCTGTCAGGGTAGGTTCAAGGTGGAGCTCAGAGGACTTGGATGGGGGTTTGAGTGCCGTGTGAAGCACCACTCGTAGATTTGAGCATAACAGCCGCGGAGCTCGTAGCTTAGGCTTGGCTGAAGCGCTGGTGTGAAGCTTGCTGCAGGAGGAGTGCCAGTCAGCTCGATGAATTGAGACGGGGAGGAGCTTGGAGCACTTGGACAGGGTTGGCGTGTTAGTTGGAACACAGGTGGAGTCCCACTTAAGAGTTAGTAGAACTACAGTTGCTGTCATAATTGTTCATAGGTCGGTTACGGGTTGCGCGCCGCAATATCTGCCTAAAAGGGGCGTGATTGACCAATGGGGAGGCCAACCTACTCAAACAAGCCAATCGTCCTTACTTCCGTGTTGACACACGTCTGCTCGGAACACAGTAAATAACTCTGAACAGTTCTGGCAGAGAGTATAGGTAGAGGTGTCGTGCTCAAGCACTGGACAGGATTGGAGTGCAGGTTGTGAAGTTTGGAGCAGGAGAAGCACCACTAGGAAACGCGACACGAGTATCTTGAGTGCTTGCTTGGCAGTAGCACTGGTATGATAGAGTCGTTAGGAGAGAGCTCCCCAGAGTTGGCAGGTGGCACGGCCGAGGAGCTCGAGCTCTTCGGCTTGGTAGGAGTCCCTGGTGCGAATGCTCAGTGCCCGGAGAATGAGTGCCACTCTGAGTTGGTAGGAACTAGGTGGAGGAGTTCAGAGCACTTGGACTTGGAGAGTGTGAAGTGTTTGAGTTCCAATGTAAGTCTGGAGGCTGGAGCACTTGGAGTACCACTCAGAGTTGGTATAGCACGGCAAAGGAGTTTGGAGCACTTTGAATAGGTTGGAACGCCGTGGGAATTAGTTTGTACCCGTGCAGAGCAATTACGAGGACAAAGCCACAGTGCTTTCATTTTGGAGCCGCACAGATAATCAATCTCTCGTGACACTAAGATCCTTTCATTGTCAGGCTAACCCTCATCCATGCAAGCAGAAATGTGTTGGAGTCGGGCATCAATCCCACAAAAAATTAAAATATCCCCTACCCTATCCCGGAAGCAAATAATTGGGCCCAGAAGACTTCCACCCTTGTATCCTCCTGCAATCAATAGGTGTATACTACTTTGGACATTTCAATGGCTATACTTCTGCAGATGTTAATAAATTACTCCTTTTGTAAAAACCAACAATCAGGTATTCACACAAAAGTGATATGTTTCACAATTATTCAGCACTCAAAGTGTGCAGCACAAGCAAATAAATAAGCCTTACTGTAGTATACATTAGGAAAGCGTATTGACAGTATTAATTACAGTTTCGGATGTGTAAGTGATGCGACATGAATTCTAAAAACAGCTGCCATTTTTTTATACACCAGCAAAAACTAAAAAATTCTTTCCAATAATTCCCATGACCTAATACATCGGAGCAACGATTATATGAAGGCCACAGGCAAACACGCAAAATGATTATTAAAATCCTAGTCCCGAAAAGAGTGCTTTAAACTTGATGTAATCTAAACAGAATAATTTTGAAAATCAGTTTTTTGTTCTGCACAAAGTTGAGCAAAGATTTTAAAATGACACCAGGAAATTAACCTAGATGTTAACAAATCGCAATGCAAATGAAATATTATTCCTTCAATTTAACTTTTTTTCTGCTTGCCATTAATCTTCAAGCTTGTTCTTACGATTAATGTCACTCCCCCAACATAATTAACAGGTATTAACTTGAAGTCTTGCCCCTGCTTCTCTGTAACACACATCTCTCAGCAAAACATCACACACAGACACACATGCAACGCACACACAAATACACACCCACCACACCACACACACGCAAAACACCACATCCCAAGAGCCCACCCACACCCACTCACCTTATAGCATGAGAATCATAACAAAAGCTTGAACTCAAACCAATAAAGCTAATCATTATGGCAAATCCAATTTAATGACAGCTGCAGTGTCAAACCCACTGAACCCACGGTCAATGTGTGGAATTATCAAAATAGGCCTGTATAATGTCAATTTTATTTTACAAAAATTGTAGCTTCCTTCAATGAATGGCTCAACTCCCTTATAGCATTGCCCTTGATGCGCCCTACCCAGGCCATTGCATCAAATTGAACTTGATTAAAAGTCATGTTCATATGTTCATCAACTTGAGTTTAATCACAGCAACCAATTAACAGCATAATAAGTATCACCCAGAGTTTTGCCGTCCCACAAAATTCCATCCCAAAAATCGCACAAAGTTCACACCATTCCAAGCTAGACATTTGTGATTCCAGTAGAATTTGATGCAGATAAACATTCAAATGGCACCTGGGTGGTGCTGGTTCAGGGATTCAGTAATGAATTGAGTTTAACTTGGGTTTCTTCTCCGACATTGTGTACATGCACAAGCATTATGTATATTAAAAACTCACCTACAATGATAGTGCAATGGTAAAGAAGTCACAGGCAGTGATACTTGTGCTATATGCAGCAATCCATTATGTTTAAATGTGTTTCGCGCAGTGGAATTAGTTTTACATTTGATTTTGAGTTTGTATGAACGGACTGCCATCCACCCAATGCCTTTATTTTTTCACATACACAGGAGGCCTTCCTGTGTTTATAGAGCTTACAGCTAAATTGTTAAGTGCCATCATTATTATCTTGTACTTTGACAATCTCCATCTTTGCAATGACTTCTACACGGTCTTCCTTGTTCCACGATTGTCAAGCACTCGTAAAATTGCCGAGGTAGGCCAACAATGTAAGTCTGTCCCCCTGAATTGTAACGTTTTCCTGGTCACACTCTTGTTTGCTGTATACCCCGATCAGTAACACACAGTAAGTGCTGGGCAGCGAATCTTGAATCTGTGACATGGGCCCAGCTGGTTGTTTTTTGTCAGCAAAGCGAAGTCAGTCTTATTGGATGCAGTTTCAGGTTAGCGCTGTTTTTTCCCATTTCTGCATCGTTCCACGATCTGGTCATGTGCTGTCAATAACGGTGTGGAATGGCTCATATTGCATGCGTTGTTGGCAAACGCCAGGCACGGGTTTCAGTTGACTTGAGAGATTGAGTGTCTGCAATAATTTTTTTCAAGTGTTCCCCATCCGGTGTTGGTACAAGTCTGTCATGCAGGATTGAGCTCTTCTTCCAGTCGCTTTTCCAATACTGTTTTAAGTGTAATTTAACACAGTCCTTGGCATTGCTTTCTTTTTCTGCAAGAAGTTATCTGTTAGAGTTTTCTTTACTTCTCAATTCCTGCTTCATTTTTCTTCCATTTTCCCTGCATTTCTTATTTTACCGATTTTAAGAGATGCCGTATTTCAGTTGCGATCGTTCTCAATTGTCAGTTGTCAGAGCAACAAGCTGGTGATTGCGATGACCACAAGGGCACACGTAAGCCCACAATGGCGTTTTGCATTTAGCATCCTCACAGTATACAGTTAGAGGTTGCATAGCTGGTTTTTGGAAGGGTCGGCTGATGTTCAATCACAGGCTTGCGCCTTTCTGTCGTTTGTAGTTTCACGCATGGTTGAAAGCTGGTGATGCCTCAGTGGTGTGCATGATTCCGTGATAGTCTGTGCATTTTTGGCATTGAAAACGGCCGCGGGTTGGTACAGAAGCTAATGGCTTGGCCCCCTTCTTCACAATTAGCACAGGTGAGACAGCAAAGTGAATAAATTTTGGTCCTCTTTCAGTTATCGACCAGAAAGTGTTGTTTTGTAGGGCCATCACACTGCCGTCCATGTAAAAGCTATTTTCTTGTGACATTCAGTTCAGGCGCATTTGATAAATTCCTGCTCATTGCAGAGAAAGCAGAACATGGCTTTGCAGTAAGGTATGTAACTGGCAAAAATTACTTCAACGTTCTGGGTTGTCATATGGCTTTGTACATAAGAACAAGTCAAAACGCTTTAATGATTCCTCTTTTGTTTGGCTCCGCCATGTTACTTTGGAGCAAATTTTCAAAGACACCCTTATTTGTCTGTATTCAAAGTGAAAGCACTCGTAGTAAGTGGTTATTTCACCAGTCATGTGATCACATTCATTGTGTCATGGTGTATACTTGACTCCTAGGAAAAAGTTAACCTCAAAGTTCAAGGTTTCTAACTTACCTAGAAATTTGATGGGGTTATTTTAAACAACTTGGTGTGGACCCAAATTTTTTAAAGGTGTATGGAGATTTCCAAATACCGTACAGGTGTCCCTAAAAATGGTGAAAATTCGATGTTTTGCACTGGTTCTAAAAGTCTTTCATCAAAATAAATCCACATCTTGAAAGATTAAGCTAGCACTGTTTCTTTGTACAAACGTGTGAAATCTAATTCAGAGGAAGATAGATAGGGCATTCAGCCTGTGTATTCTAATGAAATTACCATATTGTTCCTAATAAACGCCCCGGGGCGTGCATTTTTCAAAAGGGGGGCTTTTATTACAGTCAAAAATCATGCGCAGAAATCACCTTATACATGCTTAATTTTCCTGTATTACCATACTACAAATGAACGCAGGGGACGCTGTTTTCACGCACCCCCTGCGGTCAAAGTTCCAACTAAGAAAGCTCTTACAATGTGCACAACAGTGATTTGATACGTATTACGAGAGTCCCGGCCATAAATCATGCGATTTTAGGTAGCTTAACCCATTTTCTTGAATGGTTTTATCCAAAAAATCGTAGGGGGCGTTTATTAGAGCAGGGGCGTTTATTAGGACCAACACGGTAAGCATATCTAATCACCTTTATTTTTATGTGTGGTTAAGTTATTTCTGTAATGTAGGTGAATCTATTGAGTGTCTATCTATATGCAATCACAGAAAAAATAGATGACTTGAAATCTCTTGTGAACATTTATTTCTTATGTATTTGACATTTCCTTAGGAGGTTTGTGGTCAAGCTTCATTTGGAAAGTATTAAATTTAAAAAAAAAAATCAATTTGCACAAATTCATGGTGATCTTGTGTGGCATTTGAGAAACCAGATGCTCATTTAATGAGAAAATGTCATCAAGAAGAGTTTGGTGAATACAAAGCCTTATGTTATTGAACAATTGTAAAATACATGTAATATTCTTTATTTTTCGAAAAGATTTCAAGCTTCAATTACAGGTTAATCATATTTTTGTACATTTTGTACGCACATGTACAATGCCTAGGAGGGGAATCATAATTCTAACATGATTTTTAGAATCTCTATGACTCTCCTTAAAAATTTTGATGTTAACCAAAATAAAATATTGTCCCACGGGGGCCATTTGGTGGCCATCTTGAATCTACAGAGAATTATGGTTCGATTCAGTTGAAAGGTACACTAACGAGTTCGTCTCATCATAAGGAATCAGAACATAAGTACTGATTTGGGCAGTTTTGTGATGTTGATTACTGAATATGGTGAACGTTTAGCCCTCCTTTAAATGATCAATCAACACATTCAACAATCGACCTATCTCGGTAACTAACATCAACAAGTAAGCCAAAGTACATATTTTCTGATTCGAATCATTTGAGATACCTTTAAAATAACTTAAACCACTTTATATGACTGATCCTTTTTAGATCCAAATATTTCCACCCAACAGACCCATGGGACAATATTTGATTTTGGTAACATCAAAATCTGTAGAACTGTTGATATCCTATAAATCATGTAGAATGTACTTTTTACAGGGGTGCATGGGAACTCATATCTGCTACACTATTTTGGCTTGTGCATCAACAAAGCTCCTGAATTTTCCCTATTGACAAGGGGCCTATTGGTCCAATTCATGGCTCGACGATCAAGTTGGATTTCAATAGGGGTCATTTAGTGCAAAGTTCCCCTGATATATGGCCTGATCAAAACTATACACACATAATTAACACCAAGGCCTTATCATTAAATTCCAGTATTTTTGTTTATTTTGACAGGTCAAGGGATGAGATATCATCTTAAATTGCTTCTATGATATCAACATAGATGGCAGGAATTACATATCCAACCCAAGGCCTCTGGACTGTTTTCCCGTTGTTTATTGCTTTTAGAATGGGCACGAACACGCTCATTTTTGCTGATTACCAATAATACAAACAAGCAACTGGCGGGGACTCTTTTTCACACCTACCTAGTAAAAAAAAATTAGAACTGCTACGCTACTATACTGTGTTAAAAAACATCACACTAACCGGCATAGCACTACAACATATTAATAGGCCCTGCTATTTTGGCAGCCACATTGTGCCCGATCTTTGCGATAAAACTTTTTGCAAAAAACCCATGCCGTACAATATCCCTGCCCCCTCCCCAACACCCCCCCCCCCTCCCCCTCTCAACATCCCACATCCCCCTTCCCAACACCCCATCTTTCCCTTTCCCAGCCCCTCATCTTCTCCCCTTCCCAACACCCATCGTCTTCCCTTCTCAACACACATCTTCATCTTCCCAACACACCATCTTCACTTCCCAACCAACAACCATCTGCCCCTTCCCAACACCCCATCTCCCTTCCAAACATAAACATCTTCCCCTTTCCCACATACATCTCCCCTTCCCAACCATACCATCTTCCCCTTCCCAACATACCATCTCCCCTTCCCAACATAACCATCTTCCCCTTCCCAACATCCATCTTCCACCTTTCCACCAAACCAATCTTCCCCTTCCCACAACATACATCTTCCCCTTCCAACATACATCTTCCCCTTCCAACACACCATCTTCCCCTTACCAACACCCCCTCTTCCCTTCCCAACACCCCCATCTTCCCAACCACCATCTTCATCTATCTTCCAACATACCCATCCCTTCCTTCCCACCACCCATCTTCCCTTCCTCAACATACCATCTTCCCCTTCCAACACACCATCTTCCCACTTCCCAACAACCATCTTCTCTTCCCACACCCCATCTTCCCCTTCCCAACACCCCCCTCTTCCCCTTCCCAACACCCCCTCTTTCCCCTTCCCAACAACACAATCTTCCATCTTCCCAACATCTCAGACCATTTTAAGTAAGAAGCCATCCCTTTCCTAGTCCACAACACGTAAAAAAAACGCCATTCATAATAAGCCCATATGATCGGGGTCTGATTGGACACGCATAGCAAATTCCAATTTTTTCTCTTCTAGAGTCCCCAACGGCTCCAAACGGCCAAATGACACCCCAACTTCGGGAGATCTTCTTGTGTCCCCAGTCCACCTTACCCTCTAACCAATTTATCACCATAGCATGTCAAACCATCCAAATATCGAACCCATCATTCCTTGCCCCATAAAACCAGCGCTTGCGTGAGGGTTAAAAATTATCAAAATTATTTGCAGGTAAAGACAGGTAACTGTCCAAATCGCGGAGTGGCAATGTTAAGCCGGCCCTCCGTTATTGTTTTAAGTATTATAGTTTGATCCCCATAGCGCACATGCAAAGTTACGAAATTCCATGTATTGTCCCTTCTTGCGCTAATCATTGCAATATGAACTTACGAAAATTGTACTTTGGTACCTACAATCCGGAAAAAGTTGTTAAAACACAATCACTACAGTGTTAAAATGCGTCTATTTTACAATGTAATTTATTTTTGACTGATCCCGTTTCAATGAAGGGCGAGAACTTGTCTCTCAACCTACCCTTCCCACCACCTATCATCAATTTGGGAGAAGTGACAAGGCTGTTGAGTACGGAGGTGGTTCAACATTGAAATAGGGGAGAGAGTGTGGGAACATTTTTTTCAAAGAGACGTCCTTATGTTCTAACCATTTTTTTCCCCGAATTGACATGTGATTTTAGTCCAGATGATTTTCATAAATGGTTTAGCACTAGAAATTCTGCACCACATGCACACAGAGCGATGAGGAGTTGCGGAAACATGATTCCATACAAAAATATATGCAAATTTTAAGGTCAAAATTTCAAACAAAACAATTTTGCCAAAGCTGTGTGTCTTCAGCACTAGAGGCAGTTCATAAAGCTCCATTCTGAGGGTTAAAGTTGGGTTAAAAATGGTTTTTGCGATTGATTGACAATTTTCTTGTACGTTGAAATTTAACAACTACTTAGTTCTCCGGTAGACAAGGATGTATTATATTAGTAATTTTCCCTGGAGATGGCCCGCGGCACGATAGTGTTGAAAAAAAACCCTATGTGCGATTGGCCGGATTCGAACCGGCGCCTTCGTATACATGCACGACGCTTACCGACTGAGCTATCAAGCTTGGGTCGATTTGGAAGAACGATACACCTTTCGAACCTGGCCACATTAGATGATATTCGATCGCTGCTATCGACCCAGCTTGATAGTCAGTCGTTTAGGAGTCGTGCATGTAATACGAAGGTCGCCCGGTTAGAATCCGGCCAAGCGAACATGGTTTTTTTTTTTTTTTCAAACACTATCGTGCGCTGGCCATCTCCAGGAAAAGATTAATAATATAATACAGTCGTGTAGTTGTAACTATTTCAAGGTAACCTTCAAATACTCTACTTATGACAAGGGGAGGAAAACCAAAATAAGCTTTAATAGCCTAAAGACCTTAAGCATGGTCACGAAAAACGAAACAGACACTGGAGCCCCTAGGGCCCCTAGTGCCATTAGACAGGGGGTAGCGGGGGGGTGCGTGTTGTAACCACCCAAATCTCCCAAAATTCCAAAAAGGCCACAAAAAATGATGTGTGCAAGTGGAAGCGAGCTCGGAAAAAATAGGGGTTTTAGCTTTTTTTGGTATCAAAAAAGGGCAAGATTTGGGCAACGAAGGTTAACGTTTGCCAAAAATTACACCCCCTCTATTGTGAAAAATGTGCAACATTCTGGGGGAAGGAAAAGGTCCAACTTTTGGAAAAATCTGCCCCTATTGTCGAAACGGTGTGTACGGAATGTGAAGCGAGGTAAGCCATTGCTGTCTGTGATGGGATAGCGAGCGTTGGAGCCAACTCGGTTTGGATTGGTTGGGGTTTTTTTTGAGAAAATCTGTGTCCACGGTGAACGGAAGTAGGGCGGGCACTCAATGAGAATTGTGATCCGCAGTCTGTGATGGAGAAACACATTGCCAGGCTGGACGAGGGCCGCAGCCCCATCGGTGCATGTTGCTATTGAAGACGACCAACTCCTGTGCGAATCTGGTTAAAGGTGACCCATTCCCTGTGTGGAAGGTTGCTACCATGTGGTGGGAGTTCTGTCTTAGATGTTGTAATCAGAGAGTTTATTGGTTAGTGGAGTATCTAGCCCGGCAGTATTCCATTTCTGTATGTAAGTTGTTGAATGGGGCAAGGAAACCTGGATGAGTTAGCAGCGTTATGTGGACCGAAAGGTCGAAGAGAGTGCAGTCTCTGTCTAACGAGTTGGTGTGATTTTTTGCCAGTTGTTATCAGCAGGATTGTTTGTCAGCAGGCCTTATTGTCACTAGTTTGTGTGTGGGTGTTCTCTCCGGAGTGTTGCAGGTGCAATGCCTGAGAGCACTGCACTGGTAGGAATTCAGAAGGATTAGGACGGAGGCAGCCAGCTGTGGTTCTCAAGGTCTCGTTGAGGAATGTGCAGCTTCTTGGTGCAGAGCGTTGACCAGTGCTGGGGCGGCATATTCAGCAGTGTGTAGACCAGAGCCAAGGCAGTGGTTGGTAGGGTCGTGCGCAAGGCAACACCCTGAAGATCCAGCAAGTCGGGCACAGGAGGTTGATTCTCGAAGAGTACCTTGGCTCATATGGACTAAAGGTGCTGGGCTGTTAAGTAAGCTGCCGGTCAAGATTCACTCCAAGTAGGTTGGAGTAGGATTGTTTGGCAGAGGAACTCCATTGAGGTTGATTTGGTGTTGAGTTGGTGGAATGGCTAAAAAGACAAGTAGCGGGGGGTCTTGGCTTTGCTCAGCTTCAGTATCCAGGGTCTTGAGATATTCTTGCAAGTAGGGCCTGTCTGCAGTAAGTGGCGTTCTAATTCTGGTCCGATGTCGGTGTAAGCCATATTGTCTGATGTTGTTTGAGGTAAATCGATGACACAAATTGAACAGGCATAGGAGCCAATACAGTTCCTTGTGGTACTCCATTTCCTCAGACGACGCAGACCACTACTCAGTACATCACTGGTCTTGAGAACAAACTATGGTTTGCAAGCATGTTACATATGAATTGTGCAAGGTGATGCTGATCTGCAGTAGGCACAGCAAGTGAAGCACCTTGACACCAGCATTTTTCCCATAGAGCTTTGTACCCTGTAGCTGATTTTGTTTGAAGAGACACAGCACATTTCCAGCGAGATACAAAATGGGAGAAGGCAGCTTTTGATGGGTGGGATTTGAAGGTAAAAACCTTGGGAAGACAAAAGTGTGGTGAGGGTGGTTTGGGGTGGGTTGAGAGAGGAGGTAAGTGAGTCGGTAAGACATTTGACACTGCGTGGGGAAGAGGGTAAAAGTGCAAAATTAAGTGTGGTGTGAGACATGTGGGAAATGGATCCCATGGAGGGAGATGCACAAAATGAAGGAGAGTTACCACCAAGTTTGGCGAGAGATTTTATATGTGGGAGATGCGAGGGAGGTGTGGAGGGATGGTGTGCACAGGAGAAAGTTGAGTGACGAGGTTGGAATCGGTGAAGCTGTTCACATACCTGGGGGACAGGGTTAGTTGGGGTGGTGGATGCGAGGTGGATGGACAGCTAGAGTGAGGGGTATGGGTGAGTGAAAATTTAGGAAGGAAATGTGGGGAGGAGTTGTGAAAAGGGAAAAGATATCCTTTGAAGATAAAAGTTTTATGGTGTATAATAGTGGTGTGAGTGAGATCAGTTGAGGCTGTATGGGAACGGAGACATGGTGTATGAGCAAAAATGAGATGGGGATATTGAGGAGGACAGAGAGAGCAATGAGGAGAGCGATGTGTGTGGGAAGTGTGGATTAGGAAGAAAAGGACTTTGCGGACTTGATGCAGATGTTGGGGTTTGGAAGAAGCGGGTTGGTGAGACGGCAGTTGTTGGCGGAAGCGCGAAATAGTGAGTTGGTATGGGCACGTGTCGAGGAAGGATGACGGGCATGTTTTAAAGGAGGGCCTTTGAGTTGAGGTGGGTGTGGTTTGAGGAGGGGGGGAGTCCAAAGAAGACTTGGAAGAAGGCAAGTGGAGAGTAAGGAGGGAGTAGGAGGCTGAGCTGGAGGGAGGGGATCCATTGATCGGGTGTGAAGGGGGAGGAAGGGAGTGTAAGGGCGGTGGTTGCTGCGGTGTGAGGTGAATCCACTTAAATAAAAGCTTATCCATTTCAGGTGAGGGTTAAAACATGATTGTGAAAGCAATTAAAAATATGCAACAAAACCTCAGTTTGGACAAACAAAGGAGGTGCTTTAATGCAAAAATTTGCCAGTGTCCCTTTAAGTAAACTACTGCTGTACCAACCTAGTCACAGCATATTGGTTGAGCAATGCAGGCTGGGTGTGTCCGAATAAGTGCCGAAACTGAATATTCATGGACTGTAGAAGTTCCTAATAGAAGATGACAAACAAATGTGAATATTTCCCCATCAAGAAAGAAGAACAAATTCTCACGTAACAGGCCTACTAATACCTGTCTGTCATTACATATTTTCTCACGTCCCAAGCAACAAGAAGCAGTCATTGACTGTCCACCATTAAAACCATTAAAAGTGCAAAAATTCCTATACTTTGTTCATCACTAATAAGCAGAAAATATTCAGCTTTTTTTGATCCGGTCGTGAAAGTAATTCTGTTTTTACGCGCGCGCTTCTAGCCACAGGTGTGCAATAATCACGAATGCGACCTCGCCGCGGGTAGTGTGGCTACATTTGCGCCCCCCCCCGTTATTTTATATCAATTCACGGTTGTGACGGGTTCTCTCCAATTGGGTGATGAACAAAGTATAGATTGATTGATTATTCAATTCAATTCTTATCCAATATGCAGTTTGACCACATGCATCTAAAGTATATAGTCAATTATTATACAGATACAAACTGAAACATGTAAACATGTCCCACTATTTAAAATAACACACCAAAATTTCTAGGTAAGTTTTCTTATAACAACCTGACCTTGAGATTACCTTTCCCTTGGGAATCAAACTATCACACCCCTGAGCACATTAGATATGTATCACTTAACTATTAATTACCACTTAGTGTGAGTGCATTCATTTCGAATAGACAGCAAAATCATCATGTAAATTCTACAAAGGAAAATGGCAGAACCAATAAAGGGAATTCAAAAAGCAGTTTTTGACTTGTTCTATCTGTAAAAAGCCATATGACACCAAAGAACACGAGCTAAATGTCTGCCCTTGGTCTACATCCTACTGCAGAGGCATGTCGCTATGCGCATGCACGTAAGCAGAATTATCAACTGCCGATGTAACAGGAACGAGCGTTACCTGGAGGCAGTGTTGATGGCTACAAAACACTCCTTGTGGATAACTTGAAAGAGTACGCAAAATTTCATTACACTTTGCAGCTCTGTGCAACTGTGAATGAAGGGGACGCAACTGTTGACTTTTTGCTACCACTGCGCCTTTTTCAATGCCAAAAATTCCCAGACGATCACGGAATCATCGCACTCACTGAGACCATCACAAGCTTTCGAACCATCGTGAACTACCAGACAGAAAAGCAAGCCTGTGATTGAAATCAGCCAACATGCGCAAAACATGCTATGCAGCCTCTAGATGTGTATTGTAGGGCTGCTAGCAAGGCAAAACACCATTGTGCGCTACATGTGGCCTTGTAGATCATCGCAATCCTCAAGCTCGTTTATCTGACAGACGGAAATTGAGAAGATCGCATGATACGACGTCTCTCAAATCTGTAAATAAGAAATGCCGGGAACTGGGAAAAAATGAGGCAGCATTGAACGAAGTACAGAACACTCTAGAAGATAACTTCGCACAGGAAAAATAAAGACATTCAGCCCTTAAATACACTACAACAACTATTAGAAGAGCGACTGGAAGAAGCTCAAGCCAACCATTACACATTTATACCACACAAAATGTACCACTATGCCAAGATAATGCAGACATACAATCATCTCCTCAAGCTCACATGACAGGGTGGCCTGTTAGGTTGCCACCAGACGCCTGCTATATGAGCCATTCCACACGTTGACTGACAGCACATGACCAGATCGTGGAACGACTGCATGAACTGGAAAACACAGCTACCTGAAACTGGGATTGAACAAGACTGACTTCGCTTTTGTTCAAACCTCAGCTGGCCATGGCAAAGATTCAGAACCTGCGCACGCTACTCTGGTGGTACTGATCGGGTGTCATTAGCAACAGATGTTGACCAAAAAAATTGTACATTCATGGGGACAACTTACAAATGTTTGCCCAGAATCCAGGCAATTTTACAAGTTCTTGACAATAGTGGAGAGACGAAGACCAGTGGTGGAACCGCATGTAAGAAGTAACTACAAGATGAAAAAAAATTGCTCCAATTACATTAGATAATATAACTGCACTTACACATTTCGCTTAAAAGCTATAAACACAGGAAAGCCCCTGTGGCCTGTAAAAATTTAGGGTACGAGGTGAATGGTAGTCATTCATGACCACACTAACAATCGGCAAATTAGAACTCTATATGACATTTTAATCTGCAAAGTTTATCTCGCTCTGATGTTTTGACATAATTCCTATCTACCATCGGTCATCTATCAACATCTTTAAAATGCTTGTTTCACAGAGACTAGATGAAGAAGGATACTCACAAGATTCACAGCCGAATTTTGGTTTAAAGCAACACTACTGTAGTTATTTTTTTTGCATCACAGAAAATAAACTAAAATGTAATCATTTAACTTACAGAAAAAGGTATGATTTTGGGGAACCTGTACTCTATTTGCGACGGCTTGAAACCAAGGCGATGACATTTTTTTAATGTGGAAAACTAGACCGGAGGCGCCTTTCTTCGCACTAAATTAAACAAATTTATAATTCAAGATCATCTTTAACTAATTTTGTGATCCTTATGGCTTCAATATAACAAAAAAGGACTGCCACTTACCCAGTGAGAAAAATTGAACAACCCGTTGCATGCAAAGAACGTACGCAACAAGAAGCAACATTGGCAGGCTCGCGCAAATGTAGCAAAACGAAGTATGTGTGAGTCATCAAGCTACAAATAACGTCAACAGCAGTTACAGTACATATACCTAATACCTGGGTTCAATTATCGAATTGCAAACAGAGTAGTATCACCAATGAATTTGCTTTCATTTTCACAGCGTTAAGAATATACTTCGGGGCATTAGGTGTACAACTTGGAACTGGTTACTGACATGATCGAGGTGCGAAGAACACACTTCAGTTCAGCATATTTAATAGGGTACCACCAACATGCACAATACGCAAAAAATAATAATGGACACGCAATGAACAGCATGTCAAGCAGATGCTGTCATTGTTTGTAATAGATTTTAAATATTTTAGAACATTTTTGTTGTCAAGTCATCTTCTTGCAATAATATTGGATGGCTTTTTTGGTTGATAACCGAAAAGATGGCCCGCGCAAGAAAATATTCCCCAATGCGCCACAGCTTTTAAAAATAGATTTAGCGAGTAGCCTACACGGCCAGTGATTTTACATTTTTACAAAAAATGTAGGCGATAATCAGTACTTTTTCCTTAACACAAAGTTTGTCTCAAAATTTTGAACCAGCGATCACTAAACAAAACTCGTCACCCTAACCAGACTTCCACAGGAGGAGTTTGTATTCCTGTACTGTGTGTTGTCCGTTCGTTAGAAAGGCCTCTGACTAGAGTAGCACTGCGGGGCACACTCTTGAAGTGGATGTTTTTGGTGGGAGTTTGAGTGACACAGCGGAGATAAATCTTATTTGATGTGATGGATCTTCTATTTGACAAACTTTGTCCTTTCTGCCATTGAGCATTTTATACTTATTAAATGCCGACCAGTGGAGAAAATGGGATGACACTGGTAGATTCTACCAATGAACTTCACAGTCAAGAAGTCCATGTGAGTAAAACTTCTACTTTAAATGTTTTAATACGAGGTTGGTCGAATTCGTAAGGCATGTAAAGACATGGAACCATACCAAATAAAAAGAAACAGGGAAATGGAAATACATGGAGTGCTATATGGTTTGTGTTTTTTCATTGTGTAAAGTTGTTTGTGCCTTGAAAATAGAAAGTGGGGTTATATTGGAGTGGACATATGTGTATGTCTAAAATACCACAGCGCAAATTAAAAAAACAAAAACAAGTATTCGCATAGTCCTAGCTTTTTTGTACTAGGTTAAATTCTTAATTTTTAAATACCGGTTGTCACGCTAAACGGGTGGTGGCCGGATCACCTCACACTCGTAGCAATCACCCTTACTTCCTCCTTCCACAGGCGCCCAGTCATGCATCCTCCATCTCACCCACCCTCCTACTATCCTTCTAACTTGCGTCTTGTAAAAAAAAAAGCACAGCAAATAAACTTTGTTAGCCCAAATGAAGCTGAGACAAAACTTTTTTTGGCCTCATCCTAATATAAAACAATGCTGCAGCATTTAGTATGCAGTTATAACATTGGGTTTGACCACCAAGAATTTGCACGGCACCCGTTATATGTATTGCCACAATCAGTTCCCAGAAAGTTACGGAAGATGTATCCTGGAACATAAAGAAAACAAAACACACAAAATAAATGTGGAAAGGCAATGCACAAGAGACTCATGAGAGGCACTATTTACCACACCATATGCACAGATGTAGAAAATAAAAATAAAGCACAATGCCTTGATGACAGCAACAGAAGACATCAACTCCAGGAATAAACCGAGTGCTAGTTCGAAGACAACATTAGGAGGGCGCTTTATGCATACACAACGGTCACATGCAGACTTGACTAAAAGCGAGGCCTGGTCACAAATATTTATATAATGACCGTATATTGGAAATTGCAACTGTTTTACCGCGGGTTTAATCCACTCACCTCAGGATTTTGACGTCAATAAGTTATTCCTTAAATTATCATGATATGACCAAGATCTTTTGAACGAAGGTTGAAAAGCTGATTTTGTCAACGACTCAACTATGTTTGATATTTGCTCTGGGCGCGCTACGGGATCAGTTCAACTTTGGTTAAGGAGATAGCGTGACATAACACCCCTCCAGAAAACAATGACCCAGCTGGCAGGTGTTTTTCAAACTCAGAGGTTTTTTGCATATTTGGAATGCTTATTATGTCTTAAAGCCCATCTAGTGATATTATAATGGATGCTCTTCTATGGGATGAATTATGATAGCCAGCATTATCACAACAGCTTTTGGTTTCCATTTTTTACTTGTTTGATGGTCATAAACCTTACACATCTCTCGGTACGGGGTGGGGGGTGTTTCCATGGGCATGGGTCAAATTAGAAAGTCATACCTTCGTGAAACTCTCAATCTCTTTGAAGACACATGCGCAGGGCCCATGTACTCCTATTTCATTTGGGTTGTCCGCGCTATGTTTTAGCTGGTGGTGGGTCAACCGTCATTATTAGCTGACCGGGATTGGCCCTGGGCAACACGTTAAGAAACCACCTGACTTGACCTTTGACACAAGGATGTCCAATGACAAAATGATTGGGTACAACGATAGACAACAACATGGTCTTATATTCCATTTATTTTAAAACTTTTTAATCGATAATTGCATCCTGGCCTCTAGCCTCTATTTTTGTTCCATCCCTGTCATGTCTGTTGTGTGGGACAGTCTGTTCCTCTCCTCTCCTGGCAGTTAGTGTTGATGTGTGTGAGTTGTTTTTCGAATTGGTATTGGTCATTTCAAGAGAAAAATAAAATACAGAAAATACAAACGTATGGTAGAGTTATTCTCAGCCTTCCGTCATGTTCAAAGTTTTGACCCTTTTATCTTCTGGCAGTCCAATAATTGGACATCATTGAGGGCAGAGGTGAATGAGTCAAGCAGACTTCTCCAGCTACCTTGTGGTCAAGATTGGTCAGGGACTTAAGTACCATAGGGCCTATGTTAGCCAACGCAAGAAATTCCCTGTCGCAAGGACAAAGCTTGGAATATCTGGCAATAAACTCAATCACTTAATGCAATCTGGTATCTCCAATTCCACCAAGCTGACCTTCTTTACGACTGTTGTAGAAGTAACATGTTTTATAGGAACTGAACACGGACCATGACGAAGAGCTACAGATAGACGGATGGCACCTACACCAGCTCCTTAACCCTTTTCAGGGAACCCGTGCCTAGAGCAAATTATGGGCCCTCACATACCAGGGGACTTTAGGGAATAAAGATTGTCTTATGAGCCTCCCTCGCAACACAAAGGGTGCGCAGAGAATCTATATCGGGTTGCGTTTCATTGTGGAATTTTGCACTTTTACGCAGATGAAAAGGGTATTTTCACACCTTGGTCGCCATTTCATGTCATAATATGCGTTGGCGGAATTACGCTGACACATGAGAATGTTTTGCCTCCTCAGGGTAAAAAATCATACATTTTAAAAATGATCCTCTTGAGCTGGAATTTGGCAGAAATGATCCTTACAACATCCTAAACGGCTGAAATATTTTGGAATTGTTGAAGGTCGTAAGGGGTTATTACCTTAACCTGACCGGGTCGTTTTGTCCGGCCGACGGCCAAAGGCAACGAGGGGCAATCTATTATTTTTCACGGCCCAGATGCAACGAGAGCCAAGTTTGCGTTTCATTGGCATCTCGCGTTTTCCGGCACAGGAATAAGTAGCGTCAGCCAATACGGCCCAGAGCAACGAAACACGCGTCATTTTCCGGAAGACGGGCCAAATGCAACGAACAGCATCGCGTCATTTTCCCGGGAAGACGGCCCAGATGCAACGACACATCGCGCCATTTACCGGAAAGAAACGTCCCAGTATGGCAACGAGGAACATCGCGTGCTAATGCCCTACAACCGGGTAATAAATAATAAATAATAGGATGCGTACTGCACGCTGATCTGCATGAAATTTGTAGCTTATAGTTCGCCAGTCGTGAGTGGCGCTAATACGCTACATCATAGTCGTGCTGGGCGCTATTATGCACTTCTGCTCCGTTAACGTCATGAATCGTTTTTTTAAGGCATATTAAATAAAATTGCTTGCTCGAAATGGTGCGGCTATCACCATCGAATCGAAATTGTTCCCTAGGGCCTTTGTACACAGTTGTCACCGCCTGAATAAAAACCATTGCGCCTTCCTGCGGGCAAACGTCCGAAATGCAGTGAAAGCACGCATCATTTCTCTCTTGAATGACGGCCCAGGTGCAACGAATAACATCGCTTCATTTTCCTTAAAGACGGCCCAAATGCCCCGAGAACCTCGCCGTCAATCTTTCCGTAAAGACGGCCCAAATGGAATGAACTCGCGTCATTTCCGTAAGTACGCCCGATGCCAATGAGGCCATGAGATCATTTTGCGCGACCAAAACATAGTTGTTGACGGCCGAGATGCACGAGAACATTTTCACCGACCGTACCCCACACGTTTTCGTTGCGTCCTCATTGCTCTCGACCGCCGTTAGGGTTAATGAGGCCACTTCTGGTTTGAGTCAAAATACCACCTATAAAAACTAGAATTTTGCAGTTCCCGCTATGTGCGCTCGATATAGCCAGAATAAGTTGTGGGCCGTCAGCCTATTTCAACTCCAAACGTCCCACGACCTTTGACCTTGGCTCATGACTTTGAACCTCATCATTATATAGAGGGATCCCATTCACCTATGCACGAGTTTGGATTCCATTGAACTTCACTTTTCAATTGAGGTGAATTTTAAAAAACTTTTTAGTCGCACACCACATGCCATGTTTGTATAAAGGAAATATGTCGATTTTTGTCAAGCTCAGTTAGACTTACATTTCATAAAATATAAATGTACATACATCACCATCCCGAAACAATAATCAATTTGATTAACATTTAACAAAATAGAGGCATTTTAATTTTTTTTGCTTTTTGCATACAAGACCGGGGCCGGATTTTATCGCAACGGCTTCAATGATCAAAGCGCCCAACTCGTGACGTCAAAGGGATGACCAAACATCGTGTTTAACAACTACATCGAATTGTTCTTGATGACCCACTGTCATATTTATGGATTAATGAACAGTAAATAATAAAATAAAAAAAAAGTTACCAATTTTTAAAAAACAATATTTTTGTTTCATTCTTTGATTGTTTAATTTTATTGAGTGGCACACTGCGATCTGATGGTACACACGACGTAATTTATGGCGGGGATGGTCTTCACTTTGACGTCACCATTGCCTGCGATTGGATTTGGCGGAATCGTTTTCGAGTAGCTATTGGGCGGAAATTAAAAGGGCCAAATACTCAACATGTGAACTTTTCACTTGATTTTGATTTATTAATTCTCGTTACTTAAGCTGTCCATCCATCCACTTTTCCAAATATTCAGAACATGACATTTTCCTTTAAGGTGGTCCTGCCAGCTATCTGGTGGCCCCACAAAATCATGAGCTAAATGTGACAGAAATAATCTTATCTGCATCTACCTGTTTAGAAATCTTTTAGAGATCATTGAAATCTTTAAGGGGGCGGGGGTCCCCCATAAATCAACTGTCTTGGGTGTCATGTCCTGTGCATGATTTTCTTATTATTATTGGTTGTTTGTTGTCACTGATTTCTTGCAAATCCCTTCACCCCCGTTCAAATTGCAACAGAAATCAGGTTTCCTAAATCCTACATTCACAACAAAATCAGCACTTGAAAGTGAGAGATAGTGCGTGATATTAGTGTTTCATATAAATAATTTCTTTACCTTGTATTGGCCACATCAAATGTCTTGTAAAGTGGTGGTTTGATTTAGATGAAAAGTTCCAAAGTTTTTGGATCTCAATTTAAAAATATTTAAAAATATATAATTTTGCATATTTTGGAATGTTAAGTTGTTGGGTTAACAATGAGCACCCTACAAAAACTAAATCGGAGTCCCTCGGACCCGCTTGTGTCGACTGCGTCGCGGTTTTGGTTAACTGATATGCCTAACATGACCTTTGACCTTGTTGTTACCTTTGACCTTGATATTGACCTTTGATTGACCTGATATTTGACCTCATAAACAGATGAGGGTTTGCATGTAAACTCCACAACCGAAGTTGGTCCACTTCAACTTTTCAAATGAGGTCAGATTTACATTTTAGCCTATTTTGCAACTTAACCTCACATGACTTTACCTCGGTATGGTGACCTTTGACCTCACAACAATGGGGGATCCCGATGGTTCACCTGTGACCACAGTTTGGTTTAAATTCATCAATGTGGATATTTCACAATTGTATACCACAAAATATTAAAAAGCTAATCCTTTCAGCTTTCAGATAGGTATTTTTTTTTGAATGAGCAAAACTTTTTTCAGTGCAAAAATCAGGGCTTTCAGCTCAAATGATCCACCCCGGGATCCACCCCATGGAAATAATGAAGAACTCTCAATTAATTTGAAATCTTATTACATTCTAGCCGCTTGCATGGTATGGTTGCAAAATTCCCGGCAATTTGCGAGCGGGGAAATTTCCTGGAAATTTGGGAATTAACAGAATATTTATGGGAATTATTTTAGGAAAATGATTTCGGCGAATATTTCAAACCTACCATTTTGAAATTGATCATATACAAAATACTATTAGGTCCTTTTGTTCAGACTTAGATTTACTCTGAAATGCTTCAGAAGACATACAGCAAAAACAAGCATGTTTTAACAACTGAGAAATGATAACCACCAACTCTTTTAAAAAACAATACATGTTTGGGGTCGATTTTATTTTATATTCTAAATCACTCACTGGTCTTGCAGTTTGTATCTGCTAACCACCCAACGGGGTCTAACCTGAGATTTAGTGAGAACGTATCATCAAAATTAACTTTAAATGGTTTGACTGCTTCCTTACAAGCTGACATTTTCATGGAGAATTTATATATTTTACAAAGCAAGTCAGATTAGAAATGTTAAATTTTTTAATAGTTTTGAAGTTTCCTTGTTATTTTATCAATGTAAGAGGTCTTGCTGATGACTAAGTATCATAAATTAATGTAAACTTACACTTAATAAAGACATGATAAACTGTATAGACCGAAGAGACAGTCGAGTTTTTGTAAAATTTTTTGTAAATGGTTAAAATGCAGTCTGTTGCCCAGGATTTGAAAAGTCCTAATATCCAATGATTGTATTTCCAATTAGGGCTTAGCAAAGGTGCAATCTCTGGAATAAGGTATTTAAATTAACAAAATCTTGTTTGAGGCATGCTAATAAAACTAACAATTTTTCCCAAAAAATTGCCGAATTTTAATGCAAATTCAAAGGTCCCGAACACAAAAATGTATAGTTTAATTTACAAGGCTGACTCAAGCTTTCCCAGAGCGCCCTCAATTTTCACACAAATCATTTTTTTGCATGTACATATGCTTGTCCATGTACTATAATCCCTGTGTTGAAATGGCGAACCTAATCGAAGTCCTTCATTTAGAAATCACAATTTTGGTTTTAAAAATTCAGGATCCGGATTTTTTGCTGATCACTTTTAAGTATGAGTCCAACAGAAAGAAAGACCTTTACAAATGTGATAGTAAACTTGAGATGCATATTTGACTTCAAGGAATTTTTGCTAAGATTTCTGTTGCGTGCCCCTCAATACCTTTGTTCCTGATAAAATCTTGAAAAGACTGACACTTGTCAACAAAAGTCCTTTTATTCTTGGCCTTGCGATATGTCCTAATTCATATTAGCACATACTTTCGATAACGGCCGAGCTAAACATGGTTTTGAATTTTCCCTGAATTGATAATGTTTGACTTACATTCAAAAATATATGTACAGTACATCACAAATTCCCGAAAAAATAATACCAATTTGATGTAAAATTAACAAAATAGAGGACATTTTAATTTTTGCTTTTTGGACATAGAAGAAAAACGGGCTGGATTTTCGCAAAGGCGTCAATGCTCAAAGCGCCCAAAATCGTGAAGTTCTAAAGGATGAAAAAACCCTCGTGTGTACTCGAATGTGATTTGCTGACACTGGGAATATTGATGAGATTAATGAAAGTAATAATAAAATTAGAAAAAAAAGTTACAGAATGACATATTTTGTTTCATTCGATGGTTTAATTTTTATTGAAGTGGCAACACGGCGATATGATGGTCACAACGCCGTAAATTATGGATGGTCATCCCCCCCCCCCACGCTTTGACGTCCACATTTGCCGTGCGATGTGGATTTGTCGGAAATCGGTTTCGAGTAAGATATTGGGCGGGAAATTAAAGGGCAAAATACTCAACAAATGGGACCCAATTTTCAAATATTTTGAATTTATATGGAAGCTACGTTAATTAAGCTTTCATCCATACCAAATTTTCCAAATATTCAGGAATATGGACATATTTCCTTTAAGTGGTCCTGCCAGCTATGCTGGTGCCCACAAAAATCATGAAGATGGAAATGTGACAGAAAAATCCTTACTGGCATTCTAAACATGTTAGAAATAATTTTTAGAGATCATGAAAGTCTTTAAAGGGGGGGGGGGCACCCATTAAAATCAGACTGTCTTGGTGTCATGTCGTGGGCATGATTTCTTATTATTATTGTTGTTTGTTGTCTTGACACTGATTTCTTGCAAATCCATCACCCCCGTTAAATGCAACAAACATCAGGTTACTAAAATCCTACATTACAACAAAATCAGCACTGAAAGTGGAGATATTGCGTGATATGTAGTGATTTCATATAGAATAGTTTCTTTCCTTGAGTTGGCCACATAAATGTCTTTTAAAGTGGGGTTGATTTAGATAAAAGGATTCTCAGATGATTGCCTCTCATTAAGGATGCGGAAAATATATAATTTTGCCATAGTATGATGTTAATTAGTTGGTATAAAATGAGCAACCAATACAAAAAAAATAATCGGTCCTAGCAGACAGCTTGTGTCGACTGATGTGATTCCGCGTTTGTTAATGATAGGCCTAACCATGACCTTTGACCTTGATATGTGAACTTTGACATTGATATGTGACCTTGACCTTTTTTGATATTTGACCTCATAAACGTGAGGGTTTGAATGGTAAACTCCACAAAGAGTTTGGTTCCAAAAAAAAAAAAAAAAAAAAACTTCACTTTCAAATGAGGTCAATTTTACATTTTCAGGCCTATTTTACTATCTTGAACCTCGCATGACCTTTGAGCTCGGTATGTGACCTTTGACCTCATCAACAAAATGGGGGATCCCATGTTGCACTGTGACCCACGTTTGGGGTTAAATCCATCAATGTGGATATTCACAGTTGTTACCAAAAAAATAATTAAAAGCTAATCCTTTTCAGGCTGCAGATAGGATCTTTTTTTTTTTTTTTTTTTTGATGGAAAACTTTATTTCAGTGCAAAAAACATCAGGGCTTTCAGTCTATTAAATATCCACCCCGGGTATCCACCCCATGGAAATATGAAAGACTCTCAATTAATTTGAAATCTATAATCTAGCAGCTTGCATGGGTAGTGTCTAAAATTCCTGGGAATTTTCGGAGCGGAAATTTCCATGGAAAGTTTTGGGAATTCAAAGGTTAATGGGAATTTAGGAAAAATTTTCGGGATTTGTCCAAACAATCATTTTGAAATTATCATACAAAAAACTATTAAGGTCATTTTGTTCAGACTAGTGATATTCCTCGGAAATGCTTCAGAGAACATAAAGCAAAACACATAGCCTGTTTTAAAACAACTGAGGAAAAGTGCATAACCACCAACTCTTTAAAAACACTACTGTGGGTCGTTATTTTATATTCTATCATCACTGGTCTTGCAGTTTGTATTCTGTAAACCAACCCAACTTGAGTCTACCTTAGATTATGAGAACTTATCATCAAAAAATCAACTAACTTAATTGGTTTTGACTGCTTCCTTACAAGCAGGAACATTTTCAGTGGAAAATTTATATTTTACAAGCAGGTAATTAAAATGTTAAATTTTTAATAAGTTTTGAATAGTCCTTGTTATTTCTATAATTAACTATCTTTGTGATGAATAAGTATCATAAAATATGATTTTAAATTAAAACAACAAAATAATAAGAATACAAAAAATAAAAAAAATAAAAAGTTTTGTAAAAATTTTGTAATACAATGTTTAAAGAGTCTTTGACCAGATTTGAGAAAGTACTAATTCCAATTAGTTTAATTTCCAGTTAGGGTTAGCAAAGGGGCACTCTGGAAAGTGGATTTAAACAGTACTAGAAATCTTGTTTGAGGAATGCCTAATTTTTAAAAACTATCAAAATTTGCCGAAGTTATAATGCAAATTCAAAGGTCCGAACACAACAAATGTAATGTAATTAAAGGCTGACTCAGAGAGTTACCAAGGAGGGCGCCCTCATTTCTTTCAACAAACTCATGTTTTTTGCATGTACATAATGCTTATCCATGTACTGTACACTCACTGTGTGAAATGCTAAGCTCCATCGAAGGACTTCAGTTAGAAAATCACAATCTTTGTTTTAAAATTCAGGATCCGGAATCTTTTGCTGAATCAGCTTTTAAGTATAGTCCACCAGAAAGAAGAAGACCTTTACAACTTGTGATAGTAAACTTGAGAATGCATATTTGACCTTCAAAGTATTTTTGCAGATTTCTGTTTGCTTGCCCCTCAATACCTTTGTTCCTGATAAAAATCTGAATACTACTACTTTGTTAAAACTAAAAGCCTTTATTATGGCCTGTAGCGATATGTTCCTAATTCATAATTAGCCTACTTGATAGAAAGCCTAGCTAACAGGTTTTCTGATTTTTACACTGATGATGAAAGGTTTTAAATTTCATAAACTTATAATGCCCAAAATTGAAAAATTCCCGAAAATTCCTTCCCAATATTTCCCGGCCCTTCAAAATTCCTGGAAAGTTTCTCCGGAAAGTTTCCCAAAATTCGGAAACTTCCAACCCTTTTGCACCCTATGCCTTGTTTAATTGAAATCTTTAGTCACAATTACATGGGTTCCCATACACCCACTTAAAGCTAAATACAACATGATTTTTAGAATCTCTTATACTTTCTTAAAGATTTTTAATGTTACCAGAGATCGTCAAATAAAATGGTTTTAAGATAAAAAATGGATCATAATGATTTGTCTCAATCATATAAGGAAGTAGAACAATATATAGATTGTGGCAATATTTTGTGACTGTTCATTTACAAAGATATGGGTGAAAATGTGATAAAGGTCAATGACCTTGATTTGTAATTGTCCAGGGAGCCAAACTTGTGCACAGATGCTCACAAAATTGTGTTAAGTTGTTGGTTAATAGTATAGTTTGCACTACCTAGGATATTAGTTTGGTGGTAAAATTTGGTGTAAAGCTTACTTGTCAAATTTGCATCATTTTGTATAGCAATTAGCACAATTTTCTCTTTCCTAAAAAATAACCAAAATGGCAGATCCTCAATGCTGGAAACTGTACACGTCAAGGTTGGGGTGCATTGGAATATAATCTTCTTGCCTACTACTCTAGCATTACACCAAATTGTTTCCTGTAGGACTTAAAGAGGGGGTCTATACAGTAATTGTCTTTTCTACAGGTTAAAGACTATTAAATTATTACTAACACTCAACAAAATATTGGATTGGTTAATATGGGGGCCGATAATAAAAATGTAATATTGGTTATTGGATAGGAAGACAAGTCATTTCGTTGAGCCTTAGTTACTCTACGTATTATAATTTTTAACAACCCATAGGTTTTCCTTCTCTCTCTGGCCCTTTAAGTAGATCTGTAAGAAACTAAATAATAAATAAAACCATAATACCAAAATGAATGAAATGTTGAATTTTGACACAAAATTTGGTTGAACTGAGAATCCACCTAAAGACAAGAACCCAAACACATTTTAGTTGCATTTGTGATTCCAGAACCTTCCGGTTTGATTCATGTTCACTAATATCCTTGAGAAGATCTTATTTAAACGAATTTTTAGTTGATCCGGACCTTGCAAGTTGGTGTTATGCGCAAATACACTGTGCTGTAATTTCTGTTTAAACGGACAGAAAATACAAAATTGTGAATTTTTTACAGATTCAAAGTGATTGCCACATAGATTAGGTACACATATGGATTACTAAGGCTAAACGTTCATATGATCACACGAAAAGACCCTTTAAAAACTGCCTCCATATTGACAGATTCTACATAACTTCTGTTTGAACACAAACCTTATATGTCAATGTAAATGATATCCACCAAACAAAAAATCCATGACAGTTTCTCATATACTATCTAACGAGTTTTCGCTTTAATCTGGAGATATAAACTTAGAGCATATTTGACTGACTATTTCCTTAAATTTGGAACTGCAACTGCAAACCAGTTTTAAGTCTCTCTTCTTCCCCCACCTCTCTCCTCCTCCCCTCTCCCCCCTCTCCTCTCCCTCTCCCTCTCTCCCCCCCCCTTCTCTCTCTCTAGTGCCCATATCTCTCAACCACAGCCCACATAACTCACACCCAGCACCGGTGGAGAGAAAGGCCCCGCCCCTACCCGCCACCCTCTCATATACTCATTAATATGAAATTTCATATTAAAAAG
>JAMKCH010026673.1:0-19202 GCA_023653785.1 Ophioderma brevispina
TGCATAAAAACAGACCTTGCCCAATCAAATCAGGACTTTCACACTCTGAAATTACATCAATTCATATATATAAACTTTGTGGGGGAATTTCCGATCTTGCAATGTTTTGATCTTTTTTAAGCATAAACAAGCTGAGTCAGATACTAATTCGCATTCTTGGGGAATCCCCCACTTCCCTATGTGCAATCTAAAAAGGTGCACTTAGCAAAAACCCTACTAGGTATTTCCCCCCTTCTCTCTTTTATAGTAAACAACAAACTTGTCCCTGTGAGAAATCTTTTCTCAAAATAAAAAATGAGAAATAATATTTTTAAAAGTTTAATCATAAAAATGGAGGAAAATTATAACAATATCATGTGTGTGCCGTGCTGTGACAGCCAAATAGCAAAAGGCAATTCATTCATTCCTTGTCAGCATTGTAGACAATTTGTCCATATGGACAACTTAAGCCAATTTGACAAAAAGTCAAATTTTTGCTCTTAATAGGGGCACTTTCAATTGTTTCACTTGCCAGAGTATGCAAAAAAATCTATTTTGAATGATCTTTGAGAGTTTCCGGTATACGGAAAATTTGTCCGTATGGAACAACTTTGCCAATTTTACTAAAAAAAAACAAAAAAAACCCGTTCCCACCAAGTTGCTCTTAATAGGCACTTTCAATTGGTATCACTTGCAGAGGATGCAAAAAAATCTATTTTTCAAGATTCAATTTTTTTTTCACGATTCAAGATTTTCCAAGATCAATTTATTTAGTATAACATATCGTACATGACAGCAATTGTATATACAGTAATTATATAATAATACAAAATGAAGCAATTGAAAACGTACTAAAATGAACAGGTGAGGATATGAATGCTAGGGACCAGTAATGGACAACCAACGATAGGGCTGATGGTGAGTGTGGCCCTTTTTTAATGATCTTGTTGAGATTTTCGATATACGGACAAAATTTGTCCGTTATGACAACTTAAGCCAATTTGACTAATACGTCCAATTTTGCTCTTAATAGGGCACTTTCAATTTTTAGACACTTGCAGAGTATGCAAAAAATCTCGTATTTTTATGATTTTTGAGATTTTCCGTTATAGGAGATTTGTTCGTATGGACAACTTAAGACAATTTTGAATAAAATGTCAAATTGTGATCTATAGGCACTTCAATTTTTTAATCCTTGCAGAGTATGCAAAAATCTATTTTTTACTGATCTTTGAGATTTTCCGATTTAGGGAGCTCACTTATAAGGCCTTTAAAGGATTTACCAGGCAATTAAGGCTGATAGAGATTTCAAAATATAGTTTTTGGTTTTTTTGTATTTGTTCTGCTTTCTGTTTGTTTGTGTAATAATTAAAATAGTCAACTAGAACCAAAGATAATAATCTAAAATACACAATACGTAGTTGAGATGAAGCGGGTCTTTTGTTTTGATGAAGAACATTTATATTGCAGTATACATGCCATAGGATACCGTGTATAACAAAAATTCTGGATCCGGAATTTTATGAACAAAGTCTTGTGATGTTTTATATGAAGAAATTCGAATGAGTGAGCTATTTCACACAGGCTAGTACATGGACAAGCATTATGACATGTATAGGGTGATTGGTGTGAATAGTGTGCCATAGCAACACAACATGATGTAAAACTTAAAGACCTTAAAACCATTCAAAACTTTCAAAAGTCAATTTTAAATGTTGTATACTAACATTGTACGTTCTGTTCGGGAACTGGCACCTCTTGGTGTTCGATAACTTTTGGCATCAATTCATCCAACCTCTCCTCACCTTCTTGAGATTTGGGATTTTGTGATGCGTCGGAGATTTACATTAATCCCAAGCTTCTTTTGATCTCCTGACCAACATGGCTTGATTGGTAGCAATGTGGACATACACTTTTTCCTCCAATCAGGACCATACATTCTCATTGGGTTACGAGTGAGCTATTCCAGGCCACAACTCTTTCCGCCAAATTGAGGGAAAGAGTAAGGTTGGTTTACGTTCGTCCCTTGAAAATTTTTGAAACCGGAAGTCCCATGATCACCAAACATCACAAAAATGCTGGAAAATCCACAAAAACTGTCCAAATTGGATGAGTTAGGTTCTCAAAGAAAGCCCTACTGCCAGCATGCCAGAAACAGGCACTCTTTCACATCACTCAGCCGTAGGCAACACCAGATGCGACAACAAGCATTTTTGAAGCAGGGAACAATAGGCCTAAAAAAAATGGTGATGGCGTAACCCGCCGACACCTATTTTTTACCGCCACCTAATAATTTTTATGTTTTGTGTGCAAAAAAAGTGTTTAAATAAACACACCATAAACAATATTTATTTTATATTTATTTTTAACTCTACAGGTTTGCAGGACATTCAAAATGAAAATAAAAGATTTCTTGTGTGTTCAGAAAAGTGAAGAGTGCCCAATGTGTTTGTATTGTGTGTCATATATTGTGTGTTCGTATGTGAAACATAAAAAAAAAATCGACCCGCCTACCCTATTTTTTTTTTTGTACACCAATTAAAACATTGTTTTTTTAGCGAATTAGGCGCATCACCCTATAGATGCAGGAAAACACATTTCTTTGAAAATTGAGGGCCACCCGCTTCGGGAAATCTCCTGAGTCAGCCTTTAAGATATTTTTGGTGACTCTAAGGATGTTATGTCAGAGGGTCAAAACAACTGCTTTCTTCTGATTTGTTGTTGTTGACAAGTTGTATTTACCATTTGTTGCTATATACTGAAGATAGCAGACCATTTGGGCCAACAAGCAATGCTTAAATTAATAAATCTATTAGTAGCAGACCTGAACAAAGATAGTGGTATCCATGTGTCAGTTATTCCTACTTCAATTATATATTGTAACAGCAGATTTATAAAGAACCTAGCATTTGCATTCACAGCAGCCAACAAAGCCCTGTTCAAGAGACATTAAATCTGCAACACATCAGGGACAACCGCCTGGTCTTACACAGTCCTTATATTAGACCTCAGGAAAGTTTTGACCAAATCTAGTATCCTGAAAGGTGGCAAAACAATACTTATTATCCAGCCTCAGTACACTACTCTAATCATTGATCTAATCATGCTGAAAAGCACACACACCAAATTGTTCGGCGTAGTCATTCGGTTTGCAAAAAAAGGTATATTTGTACTATTACAGCTACTTTTTCACCGATACAGAGTTAAAAAATGAGCAAAAAGTGAAAAAAGGTTCGAATTGGTTTGTACAGGGGAAAATTTTAAGCACTGCTCTGATTTTGGAAGACTGCGGCAAGTCTTCCCCTGAGCTAAATAAGGAATAGATTGCCCACTATCGTGATGCTTAGTTACTGCCATATGTGTCAAAACATGTCCATGGTTCATAGAATGCAATCAATGTTGACCTTGCTTGCCCTCTGCTTTGTTAACCAAACACTTAAGGCCAGTCCTTATCCTTATTTTAATCCTATCAGCCGTACCAATTAATTTTCCATCACATTTTATCAAAATTGAACACTCTAAAGTTTTTACCCTTGTGCACTGAAATGGCCTTTTTACCTATTTTTGCTGTTTTACTATTAACTAACTCTAACTGAGGAATCAACCATATACCAGCAAAAATCCATGCATCAAGCAATTATGACCAATTTTAGATCGTGCTAAGACAATTACACAAAGTTTCCGCTAACAACCACATGATGTTGGAACATTAGACAAGTCAACTCCTTTTATTTGCCTCTTAAGGGCATGCAGGGAATACATAGGCCCTATTTGTTTACCGACCCCAAACCCACAGTTCGCCAGATGTCTGGTGGGGCAATTCCTACTAGGATGCATAAGTTTCTTCACTTGATTCAGGAATAGCATATACATATTTTGTCCAATGCATTGTTTACTGCAAATAGCACACTGTACAGAATATTCAATGAGAAACGCACCACCTTGTAAATTTGCATTCCAATCTACTGTAGGTTACTGTTATTAGAGTTATACTGTGAGAATGTGAATCGGATTTTCCAGAACAGTAGCATCAGGCACAGCACCTAATCAAAATAGCTCCATAATAAAAACATTTTCTCCACATGTACTGTAAATAGCAGACCTAGTAAAAAACAGAAATATTCCAAAAGCAACAACACCTGTAGCTCCTAGTCACAACCAGTGTACATTCATATCAACGGAAGCCAACAAGACCAAATCCAAACAGTAACATTCATAGCTACTGTGCATTATTGAGATGCTTTCAGTAGCGGTCATATTTACAGTGGGGTGAGGAGGAGTTAAACTTTTTGGCTAAAAATTTGCATTCCCTTCCTTTCCTCCTGATTTTAAGTAAACGTTCCCTTGATGAAAATTTTCATACCCTCACTTACACAAGCTTTTTGTATTCCCCCCCTCCCCCCCTCAAATTCTCCATTCCCATGCAGTAATAAGACCCCTCCCTTATGGAATTTCGTGGAATAGCTCAATAAGTAAAATCAAGGTAAAGAGTCAGATGATAGGAATAGTATGTACCACAGTCAATAATGGTTCCATCCCTGGCTTCTGAAATCCCCCATCCGAGCTACTGATTATAGAGTTAAGACCATTCAAATCTAATCTCAATTTTCGTATTAATTGTATTGTTTTTTTTCAACAAATTGCTAAGCATTTTATGCAAACAAACCTAAAATACATAAAAACTAAAGTTAGAACCAAATTATGAAGGGAAAAGAAGAAAGACTGACAAGCAGAAATAAAGACGCACGATAAAAGAAATAAAAGACAAAGATAAAGAAATAAAGACAGAAAGACAAAGAAAGACTAACAGACCAAAAGAAAGACAGACAGAGAGACAGATGGACAGACACACAGAAGACAGACAGATGGAAGAAGGAACGAAACGAAGGAGGAGGAAAAGAAGTAAAAGACCAGCACTGGCCAAAAACTCAATTTAGGAGATCTAGTCCTAAAACGTGATTAATAGACTGCAAAGAGATCAATATCACTGTGTAAATAGGTTTGTTAAAGTGAGGCAATCATATTTAGAACACCATTTCTGATGTTCGGAACGATTCTTCACCAGCACCACCATGGAAAATTTCATCACTTTAAGAAATATGATCAAATATAATAATAATTCATGTCTTGCAACGAAATGGCAACCTACACGTGAATATTTGCAGCTTATTACATACAATTATTAAATTCTACAAGTTTACAAACCTTACGGTTGCATACGAAATGGACAATGTTTTGAGGAGGTTGCGGGCCTGGCTGGTCGTGTTGACTCGTACCAAGAGGTATTCTATCGTCCGATGTGATTTCGATCACATCTATTGATTCCATTAAGGAGAGCCTCGTATCTTCCCTCTAGTATTCAGTACATCGGGGAAAGAATGTTGTCAGCAAATCTTCAGACTAACCGGCACTTTTTCTTTTTTTAACAACGGCAGCCAGGTAGTGTGTCTAACATTAGTGAACTTTGGGTCATGTTAAATAATTAAGCAGAGCTACCTGATACCCTTCCACACTATTCTGAAAATGTTGACTGTGTGCTTTCTTAAGGAATTAAAGCACTTGATACAGAGTAGGTGCATAGGTTATATGTAATTATGCCAAAAAATTGTTTTGGACACACAGATAAGTGGAAATTACATTGATGTTAGCATTTCCCTGACAGCAATGTACAAAACTGGTAGGAAATTTCGCCACCCGTATTGATTGAGGGATGCTGCTCATTAAATGACCGTTTGCGTGGACGTCAGAATATGGAAACAGCCAGGGTGAATCATTGGAAATTTGTTATTCATAGGTACAAGCCTGCAAATATTTACCCACATGCGCAATCCGTAAGGATAGGTGTAGCAAAATAACAATTCTATCATTGATGGCTACCTTTCCCTGTCAAAATCATAATTATGAGTGAAGCTCGAGGATAACTGATCGTTCCGATATTCCAGTTTCCTGTCTTTGGCCTTTATCGTAAAGTTGGCGAGTAATATTTCGAACTTAATTCCTTCTAATCATCTTTCAAACATTTTATCATAGGCCGAACATTTTTTATGTGGCAAATCCCGAAGTTTAACTCTACTATATTCGTACCATATTTGACTTGATCGGGTATAATAAACTTGTGGCATATTCATTATGCATAGATTCAGCCCTTAGAAATATTGACTGTTTCTGCATGCAGCCCTGTTTGAAGATAGAAGCCCCTGATCGGGAGATGTCTGCACACGGCATGCTATAAATGCTATGCTAATTAATTTATGCTTTGATATTCTGGTGAGCCTGAGTTCCCGGCTTCTCATTCAATAAATAACAACATTGTCGAATAATACGGCATACGTTTCAGGATTGACGGATTTAGTGGATCAGTGAACGAAATTTCAAAGTGGCGTTTCAATGGAGCAGTTTTCATGTGGCCAGCCAATTGCATTTACGCTAAACCTAAAAAGAATTGGGTAAATCACTCTCTTAAAATGAAAGGAGTGAAAAATCACTCTGAGTTTCGGAGTGATTTAAATGACCTAATTGAGGGCTTTTAGCTCTAAATGAGCGAGAAAATGTTGCGAGACACTTAACCGAGGGTTAACGAGCCTCACTCGGTTACCGAGTGGTCAAATGCCACTCTTTTCGGAGTGAAGCCCACTCTGAACTCTTACCGACCGGCTGCTTTTAGTCTAAAAGAGTGAGAAAAACGCTCTGTTCGGACAGGAAAGTGAACTAATTAGCCAATCAAAAACGCCGTAAATCGCGTGATTATTCTCGAACAATGACGGACGAGTTAGGCGAGATAGTCAGCAAATGGTGACCGCAGTGAATTATTGAAGAAAGAAAGAAATACAGAGGATCTTATGGTGAGTATATTGTATGTGGTCGGTCACACTTATAGCATTTACAGACAAAAGTGTGGAGAAGCATTTAAGAAACTATCAGTGATTTGAAAAATATTGAAAATTGCAGGAGGGAATAGCTTCAAAATGTAGGATAAGCTAGTAGAATTCTCATAAGTTACATTTTCTAAGCTTGCAGAATTGGACGAAAAGAAGAAGAAAACGGCAGGGTTCCACGATATATTCTCCATTCAATTACGGGTTTTAGTAAGCGTCCGTTCGGACAGTAAAATGACTAAAATCTCTGATTCTGTCCGTTTTAGGTGCATTTGGTCCACTCATTTGCAGGGTATGTTTAGGATACCTGTACTCGTTACATACATCGCAAAAATCTGATTTTGATGATTTTTTTGATTGCTGATTTGGCAATCACTGATAGTGCCTTTAAAATTGTTATTTACTGTAATATCACCTCGTAAATAGGCCCGGGAAAATTACGTAGTTGCGCCAGGCTAGGGCAAGCCTGTGCATGATGAAACGCACAATGGCATGATCATGCACGTCATGCATGCCACAATCGTGCATGCATGTCACACTGAATCATGCCAATGAGGCCAACAATATTCATTCATGTCACGATGCTTATTAATTCATGACCTACACATACAATAACTTCACAAACAAACAAATTCACAAAGAATCACAACTCTAAAAGAGTGCATTGGCTAGTTCACGCTTTCCCCCCACATCTCTAAAGAGTGACTAGTTCACTCTTTGCTTAGAGTTATCTTTTCACTCTTTATTTAGAGTGGATCTCACTCTAAAAGATGCGTCAATCAGCTGGCCTTTTTTGGAGTGAGATTTCACTCTTTTAGAGTGGTTCTTTTTACTTTCATTTTAAGATATTAAATACAACTATCCACTATGCCATGATCACTAATTTTGGTCAATCCACATTTGCAGCTTTAGTTTGATCACTACTCATACATGAAGATTTACAAATTCCATTTCGGCAACAACAACTTCATTTTCTACAAATACATTAGATTTATTTCTATTACATTACCTTAAATAACTAGATTTTAATGAAAAACAAATATAATTTTACCCCAATATTTGAAGTTGTTGCAAATTACAATAACCTCCTGAAGGGTTATACATATTGTTGAAGTATATGTAGAGCTTTGGTAGGTGGGCACGTTGCTATAATTTAACTGTCATGTATTCAATCCAATCACAACCCATTAGTGTCAATTTAAGGTAGTTTAAGTGACCCCTTTGGACAAATCATGCTGCCCTATTTCCAATAATGGGCTGTAGAATAATGTGGAGGGATGTGGTTTATTTTATAGCCGCCTGCAATGGATATGCATTTAAATCATTATAACCAAATAAGAGACAGACTGATGGGCTTGGATGCACTTCAATTTCAAACCATATGCGAAACCTTGGATCCCTAGGATACTTTTGGGTAAATGTGTCACTTTTGTGTTTTTTCTCAACCCCTTTTTTTGGCTATTTCATGCAATCATCCTCCACTACACCCCATTCCCAAGACATTTCTGCCACTGGTGTGAACCAAATACATGTGAATCAAAAAGCAATTTAGCTGTTTTTTAAGTCTTGTTCCGTATTTAGTCTATTGTGTTTCTCCACTTGATTATTAAGAAGCGGCACTTGGCCATACGCCCCATCATTACCCGTAGGAAACAAACTTGTCGTTTTGATGGTAGAAGCATAATGCATTTGCAAAGCCCTATTCATACTGTGTGTAATATTTTTTTTACTATTTTTCAAATGTACTAGATTTAATTACTAAACTTGGAATTGAAATTGCTTTGTGGGCTAAACTTTCAGGACCGACAATGAGAAAAATACGGCCTTCCTTCTGATATCAAAATCGATACTACTTCCGGGTAAATCGTGGAGGGGGGGGTCCCAAGACGCTCGAACACGCACCTTTTTCAACAAATGTCGAACCCGTGAAAATGCATGGCTAGATTCTTCATGGATAGCCACATACACGAGGAGTTACAATGTACTCATCCACCAAGGACACAGTTTCAGTGGGTTGGTACTTGTCTACATTGACATGAACTGACTTGTGTGATCTGGGTATCGTAATTCTTATATCACTACCCAAAAACCATGCAGGGGTGTATTTTCTAAATATGTTGGTGAATGAAAGCTACTGAACCTGTGCCAAGGGAATTAGATTTACTACTCATAGTGACAGTACTACTGATATACATGGATTACCTACTCCTTAGTACTGTCATCTATGCAGCTACTACTGAGCAGACATGGATTACCTACTCACAAGACATACACACGCAGGCTAGGAATCTGTAATTTTGCCGCTTGAGGGATCGTGGTTCACAGAACAGCTGTCTTACACTGTTACGTGGAGTAACTACCTTGTTAAACTGGCTTTTAGCATTTGTGGTATTGGTCACGTGGTCAATAGTTCTTCAAGATATTGTTAGGGATGAATTTAGTATTCTGCCACAACATCCTTCAACATGCGTCAAGGCTTGCGAATTCATTTGGTGGTGGTGGCACAATACAAAATTCTTTAAAAAAAGAAAAAACCTAAAAAATTAAAATTACAATTTTACAACAATATGATTTATCACAATATTCCACCATTCCCCAAATGTCACATAAATCTTGAAGAAAAAACAACTTGTGCACTCACCGTAACAATTAGATATTGCCATGACGGTCCTTGAGTGCTGAAGTCATTCAACTACTATCTTGGTAGTTTCCATCACCTTACCCAGCTGACTATTTTTTTTCTGACACACTTTTTCTGACACACACATGATTTGGAAACCCTTACAGATATACGCCTGCGTTATATTCCGTGAAGGGTTTCTGATTCATAAGGGTGTCAGAAAAAGTGTGTGTATATGGGTCAGGTTATTGAAACACCCAACTAATTTTGGCTTGTTCCTGTGTTTTACCATTGCTTTTACAACTTGCTCACTAGCATTAAACTACTTGCCCTACACATTAACAACTAGAAGTGGGTGTTCGGCTAGTGCTAAATTAAATCTGATCGGACATTCCTGCCTGTCCATTCCATTATTTCAGCAAAGCTTGCTGGTGACAAAGTTGGTCACATCATCCATTACTGTATAAGTGGAAATTTCGCGTACGATATTTTTCGCAATGTTAACAGTTTTTGCCAAATGCCGCGCGAATTTATTTCATGGTATAGACATCAATGCAATACACTATTGAAAAGTTATTTTTGCGTTTTTATTTTCACTCGCGAAATTCGCGAAAATAAAAAACCTCGCAAAAATTGTCCACTTTACATATATTCCTATCCATCTCCCTCTGTAAAGATCTGTAAGATCTGTAAAGAGCTGTAAAGATCTAAGGACTTTCAACTTCCCTTTCATTTGTGTAATTTTAGTTGCATTACCTGTACATACTACAACTGTCAAAGTTCATACTGTTACATCGATGTGCAGTCTCGGTAGATGTTTCTTATAGAATCCCATGGTTGCAAATGAGGTATACAATTGATTCCGTCATCGCTGTATGACGTTTGTGGCCGTAGCGCTTGACGGAATGATGGCAATACCTCATTTGCATCCCATGGGACTTCTATATGAAACGGTCTTCTGCATCCCTTTTGAACTGTACACTTTACCGGTTTTATTAAGGGCAGTGTTACCCCTAGTGCTTTTGTTTTTACACAAATTTCTGATTTTTGCACCATTTAAACATCAACCTGTGTTCTATCGTTACCAACAATGGTTATCCCCTGCAAAAATCCTGAGCTGTATTTTTTTCTGATTAAAACAGGTATTGACAATTTAAAGTCATCAAAAACAACAAACCACAATGGTCAAATTACACCACTCAAGACACACATTTAAGCACATTTCACGCCAGCAGGCGCAAGGCGCACATCGCGTCGCGCGGTGAATTTTTTTCTGCGTAATGAAGCGCGCGCGTGCTTTAATTAATTTTGCGCGAACGCATCTTGAAAAAACAAAAAACGATATTTAAAATGTAAACAATCGCTATTTAACCGATGAATTTCAATTTCTTCTGATTTCTGGAGTTGGAGACAAAGATTGTTGATTCAATAGTGCATTAAGATTGTATTTTCATCACTTACACAACATACTCAATTTTGAAGTTCAAAATAAGTTATTTGAAGAAAAGACAGCTTGAAATGCGTGAAAAGTCACTGTTTTACATAAACACAGATTGTTCTCATGTTCAATTGTCACAAAATTTGGCAATTTTTCAGACAGATAACTCCAAAAATACTGAAGTAAAAGGTAAGGTTTAACTTTCCTACTATAGCAATCGGTCCTTCTTCTAGGGACGGTTTTCTCAATTTTTCCGATTTCTAACTAAAGATATTCTCAATACCTTATATACTCGAAATTTTGGAAAGAAATGTAAAATCACACTTTTTTTACAAGTGAGGTAATAAATTAAAGAACAAAAAAATATTTTTAAAAAATGAAAAACAACTTCCTAGAAAAATTTGGTCTTGTTTCTAAAAATACCATAAGTGAAATCATGAAAATTCAAGTTGTTTTTGTTATGCTGTCTGAAATTTTGGGGCAAAATCATGTTTTTTCTAGTTTTCTCAAAATAGGGGAAATTTTTACATATTATCTGATGCCATCATCCAGGTTCATCGTCCAATTTCTGTCTATAAATGTAGACTTTACATACAATAATCCAATATTTGCAAAGTTACAACCAAAACGATATTTGGAAAGAAGAGTACAAATTTTCACAGGAACTGAACACGATGGTCCATTTTTGATTGGTGTACAACAATGGAGTAGCTACTATAGTTACCGTCAACAATTCCTTCTGAAATATGCATCTACATACGCTCGCGAGAGTTGGTGCGTGTAAATTGTATCTACGTATTTCCTTTGCGTGTTGTCATGGTTCTGTCTGGCGGGAAATGCTGGCGTAGTCTCTGACGCAGAGAAAAGAATTATGACAGATTATAGCGACTAGAGTATAGCTACTTCTAACAATGGCTGTGGCCAGAAAGTTGTTTGACCAACTTTTTTTTACCTTACTGTAAATGTGTCCCCTCTCCCAGAACAAGTTTGACAACCTGAAATTGTGTTACAGTGCCTAACAATACTTACTTGATTGAAGGAGAAAGAGGGGGATTATGGATTAGCAGAAGCTACAAGCCTCGATACCAAAAAAAAGTTCAATTTTGTGGCTTCAAAATGGCTGAAATTTGTAAATGAAAATGAGCAAATTTCTACCATGGTTTCCAACATAACTTTTGATCAGGATAATCATTCCGCCAAGATTCTGTGTTTATTGTTTGATATCTACAAGTATCTTGTCCTTGTTAAACCATACATATCTGTATTTGTTCTGAATATTACATTTAAGATCTTTAGAACTACAAATTGTTTGAATGTCAACCTTGTAGTATTTCATTATTAACTGTCTCTGTACACTGCTATAATAGTCGCCTCTCTTTTCAGCTTCTGTCGGTTCATAACTTTCAATCTACATCATCATATTCTCTGGTGTCTTCTCCTGGGCCAGTATCACCCCTCCATCCTGTCTGTTTATTCCAGGTGCACATGGGTTTCTTTGGAGCTCTCCCTCCTCTGGAGTTTCCATGTCTGGTCCACCACTCCTGCTGCCCAGTGGATTTTTCTTCGCTTTTTTGAAGACACGGTTTTTTCATTTTTAAAATCTTCCACAAAGAAAACCACCATGGACTGCCATGACGGCAATGACAATTAGTAGTGAGAGGATAGGGATGAAGCTGTGTAGTGAAGTTGCCCTTCTCAGTATAAAGACTTCTGGTGCTGTCCCTGTGGTCAGTGGACAAGATGTTTGCCTCCTAGTTTTAAGTGATGCTGCTACTTCTGGTGCTTGTCTCTTTGGTCGACTATGATGGTGATTTTGTCTTCTCAATTGTAGGTGCATCTGTTAACACGATTAAAGGGGCCAACTAACATCGCGAGGACCAGTTGGAAAAGCGTGCTAACCCAATATTGCAAATAACATTGCATTGTTATGGCTCTAACCATCTATCTATTGTTGTAGTGCCATTGCCCAGATATATAATGGATTCACCACAAACATTGCATACAAGTATGCCCCGAACAGTTGCACGGTGACAGGTGGACTTGGAGTCTCCATCATGCCTTAAATGTAACAGCACTCCCATCAATGACGTGTGTCTGGTTCTATGACTACAATTCAGGGTACTTCACAGGTGGGCGGTATTTGCTATTTCCAACACAGAATTCAGCTTGAGAGATTCTGAAAGATAGGAGTCCGATTGTGATCCACACGGAAATATAACAGCCCTCACTCGTTCACAGATTTCATATTAATGAGTCAGTCCTCCATCTAGTAAAGTGACCTTGAGGGATCCGCTTCCCCAATCTGGTATTCTCACTCAATAAAACCATCAATCTCGCAATACCAAATAGTCGTCTTGTATCAGGAGTATACAAAGAACTGGGTTGCATTTAATTCTATAAAATGTCCCAAAGTAGTGGTTCCTTTGTTCAATGCATATCTCGGACGCTTCCATCCACTAACAACCACAGCAAGAGCCAATACTGCTGTAAATACTGCCCAGAAGCATTTGAACAGAATCTAATCACACAATACATGTAATCCAACTATTTTGTAATGCCGCACCATCGTGGATATGAACCTGTGTTTTAAGATATTTATTTTTCAATTTTGCTTTTACTTTCCACATTGCTCATTTAATATTTTTGTTATCTATTCAAGTAAAGATCTATGTAGCCTGGTCTATACTTTTAATTTTGATTTAGTTTTTACAACAAGGTAGTTGAGTAAAAAATCAAAAGGTTGATTCTGAAGTTCATGAACAAAGCATGTGATACTAGGGGTGTTAAATAAAGGCCCAACTGAAACCGGAAATGAAACTTGTTTGTTTTTGGGTGTATTCAAAAATACAGATTGAATAATATTCTGAATACTCTCACTGTTCTGCAAAGCTATTCTTTTCTTCTTGACGGTCTGGTTTTTTGAGTGGGGAAAGTTGCAAGCTACCATATTTCGCGTCACATTGGGTTTATTATGGAAGATAAATATAGTATTTTTCTAGTTAATTTAAAACCATTTTTTTCATTATATGTCATTTCTGTTGTTTTTTGGCTGAATAAAACCTTAAATGTGCATTTATTTAAAACAATTTTGTCTTTTGGTCAATTATATTAAACATTTGTCTCACAAGAATTAAATTCATTTCATACTTTTCATCAAATCATTTAATTTCATTGTATCCTATGGCCCATCATCTGAATGTACAAAGTAATTTCAATCTTTGCATGGTCATATAATTTCACTTTGAGCTCATATATTTTGGCTCCTGTGCTGTATGTATCGTCATTCACTAAAGTAGGGCTGCAACTAAGCAAACTTTCAGTATCATAATTTTAATAACAGGTATCTTCCCTGTTATTCACAAGTTTTTATTCAAATCCTTGCCTTAGATAGGGCTACCAAGTCATGACCAGGGAATTCGTGCCAAGAAACCCCAAATTTTATACATCGCCATTGGTTTAACCATAAAGCAATCTTGACAAAAAATCATAATTTTTCTTATTCAAAACACTTAGGCGTTGAGATCCCTCCACTGTAATGGTTATTTCTGAATTGGCGTATATGAATACCGGATGAGTCATATGGTGGTCATGGAACACCCATGACCAACAACCAACGGCACGCCAATTGTTTGTTGGTTTACACTCTGTAAATCTGTAATTTCTTTTGATAATTTTTGGTGAGTTGCTATATTGAAATGAGGCTTTGGCCCGCCACGTCTGGTATGACTTGCATGTTAATAGGGGGGGGCCCCCCCCCCCCTCTATCGTTTCAATTTCCACAGTAATCTGTGTAAACTGCATTAAGAAACATCCATGACATTGCTTACTGAGTAGAAAAGCACAAATTCCATATTTTATCTCTAATTTGTTGACAATGTACAAGACATCCCCCTGCTTGAGTTGAATGGTTAATAATGGACACAGGATTCTCGAACCACAAAAAGATCCCCCGGCCCCGCCCTTCGAGGTATAAATGAGGGAAAAGTAATGTAACTTTAAGATCACAGAGAGGATTGTGATAGAAATAACTATTTCTCGAACCACTTGATGCTCCTCCATTAACAGTTGCACTACTTGGATTAAACCCTGTGACCTTGAAATATTCTGGATCACATGTGACCACACCCACAATTTTTAATGACATACAACCCTTTGCATTAACGTTTTCTTCTTTATAACCCCAAGCAGCAAATGATGTACAATTGGATTCTCATGCGCTGTATGATGCTGTGCATCGCGCTTGACCAGAATGGGCATAAACTCACTTTGCATACTGGGACTTCTATATGAACAATCTATCTATCTAACCCATTTGCAGTGGTTTTTGAACCTTGATTTGCCCTTGGATGACTCCAGCTACCATTAAAATGACCTCATATTTTCATAATTTCAGCACTGATGTTGACCACAACCACCAATTTCCACTATCCAACCATGTTTTTAGTAATTTCACCTTGAATGACCCCACCTGACCTGAATACAGTCAAAAAAATTTTTGGCACTGAATGTATGACCACACCCCCCAAGTGTCATAAGCAATTCATCCCATTTGTGACTGCAATTTAAACCACATGACCCACCTCCAAACTCATCCATTCCACTGCCTACTTGAGAGTGACCCTATGGTGCAGATATGGACCCCCAACCCGTAAGAATTCATTAACAGGTTTAATAGCAATATAACCCTATTTCTGCTCTCTTTGATCCAATTTTTGACCACATGTGGAACACTTTGACCCATGATGCACGACCCACTTCGCGGGCCCCACTCAGTTCCCAAGCCTATGCCTCTCCTTGGATACATCTACTGTTGTAAAGATGGACACCACACTTGCTAATTCACCAACACACAAAGAAAATGCCTAGCATTTTCTTTGCCACTAAGTATAGAGTTACCTATATCTTACGTGCGGTTTTTCTACTCTGGACAAAATTCATACATTTCAATTTTCCTGTCCCGTAAACGAACAGATTACAATACAGTGCCTGTAGGGCACTCAGAACGCACATTATAATCAAGTGAAAATTTAAAAAATAATTTTTTTCTATATGATAACCTAGTGAAATCCATAAAACCCAAGAAAAATGAGTATGATCACAAATACACCTTTAAATTGACAATATCAGAGCATCTAAAAATCAGACAATCATGGGCCGCAAGCACTTTAGGATTATAAAGTGCTTCATCAACATTCATATAATGCCTACTTCACAATAGTCAGGCACTGCTAACATCGAGGGTAGGGTACTTCACGTACAATCGTGCATACCCAGGTACTTAATAGTCATTCTATAACCACCAACCATGATTACAGATAACCCTGATACTGCTATTCAAAAATTGCCAGCCCCTCGGCACTGCAATGGCTCGAATCACAACTTGGCACGATTAAAGGGGCACTACCGGTCTCAACCCAACTTTCAACCCTGAGATTTTTGATCATTAAAACCCTTTGGTATTTTTTCATCTTATCGCAAAAATAATTAAACGCCATTTAGCCAGTCCCAGAGGGGATTTTGAACCAACCCAGCATGCAATATACTGTCACCAACACATGTGTCAGTTCTTGGGATATGAATTTGTTCGACGAATTTTGCCGAACCCAAGATTATTTCTGATCATACAAAAAAAATCAGTTGGCTAGAGGCACCTTATGTGCTAAAACGGAGTGTAAAGCCGGGGGTTTTCATGTGTTATAGCTTTTTGTGGGAACGCAATGATCCTTGCAGAATTGCAAATTTCCCCAAACCAGCGCATTGTGGATGACTCAATAATTATGACGCTACATGAAATAAAACATATGGTTTGTTTAATTAAGGTTATCGGAAAACATATTTTGTACGTAGTCTATGAACTATTGTAATCAATGTAATTACGCTCACATTCAAAATGTACTTTGGATTCAATGGAAATTTGAATTAAACTATGTAGGTGATCTCTCTTCCTATAACACAATGTTATTGTGTGGGGCACTTTAAAGGTTAAATTTTCACATATTGTCCAGATGGCCCCATGTTACGAAGCTACCGGAACTCCCGACTTATGTTTGGAACTTGGAAAACCTGGTTTATCCTGTGTTCGTCCAAATTTTACCACAAATATTCCTAATGTAGAAAAATTTGACCCAAAGAATTTGCAATTGGAACTCCAATTTTAGAATTCTGGTTGTAAAGGAGTCAACGGACTCATTGAATTCTAACAGCTAGGCTTCTAACCAAACCGCCCATGTCCAACAGCAAAGCAGCAATGCCCCATATGGTCAGATGAAAATGACCAACTTTGTGAATTAAGCCAATCCTGAATATAAGATCTGGTGTTTTTTCCGTATAACCTGACCAGTTTACAAATTCACAACCTATACAGCTTTCTTCCAGCACTACTACTACTACTAACCAAAGTTTTAAAATCCGCTTTTGTCCCCGTCAACGGGGTGGCCGGATACTTCACATTTCAGCAACCGCCCTGACTCCTTCCTTCCATTTCACCCCACCCGATTCAATGCATCCATCCATCCTCAACCCAACCCTCCTACTCTCCTTCCTCCACTTTTTCTTCCACCATGTCTTCTTTGGACTCCCCTTCCTCCCTCAAACCGCTCACCTCGACCTCAAAAGCCCTTCATAACACATGCTCGTCATCCTTCCTCACACGTGCGCCATACCAATTTACACTATTCGCCTTCGCCACCGTATCCACCCCTCTTCCAAACCCAACATCTGCATCAAGTCCAGTCTCATCCTGTCTCATCAACTTCACACCACACATCGCTCTCATCAGGCTCTCTCTGTCCTCCTCAAAATCCCCATCTCATTTCGCTCATACCCCGTCTCCCTCCCCTACAGCATCACTGATTTCACACAGCTCTTATACACATTCCTTTCATCTGCTTCAAGATATTTTTTCCATGCAACAACTCCCCAATTCCCTAAACTTTCACACACCCCTACCTCACTCTCGCTGTCCCAGCCACCTCACATCCACCAGCCCCACTAACCTTATCCCCAAGTATGTGAACTCCTTCACTGACTCAACCCCATCACACAACTTGCTGTCTTCCTGTTCCACCATCCCTCCAGCTCCCTTCTCACATCTTCTACCACAACAAAATCGTGCCAAACTACAGGGGGTCACTCCCTTCTCTTTGTGCATCTCCATGGATCCATTTCCCACATTTTCTCACCCACACTCTGAATTTCTTTACTCTCTTCCCACATACCGCCACCTGGTCTACTTACTTTCGCTACCACCGGTCCCTCTCCGCCCCACTCACCACACTTTTGTCTTTCCAAGGTTACCCTTCAGACCCTACTCTCAAAAGCCTTTCTTCCATTTCCAAAACTTCTCCCTCATCCCGCCAATGTCTCACCATTTAAAACCAAGTTATTCGCATACAACATCTCACTCAGCAACCTTCTTTGCACTCTCTGGACCAATCATTCCACTTGCCAAAATCAATGGCGAAAGACAGAACCTTGATGCACACCCCACGTTGAACTCAAACTCCTCTGACAATCAGACCCACTCTAACTCCTCGTTTTGGGGCTCCTTCATACACCCTATCACTGCTTCTAACACTACTTCTGTGTATCTCCTCTCCCATCGCCCACAAAAAAAAATCCATGATCACTTTCCTAGTACCACCACTATCAAATGCCTTCTCCAAGTCTACAAACACATATACAGCTTCTTCCCTGTAGCGTTGTATTCCTCTTGCAACCTCCTTAACTAAACACTGGCTCTATCGTTCCCTTACTGGCATAAACCCCATTGCCATCTCCAGCCACTATCGCACTATCTTCCGATCCTATTCTCGGGGGCATAACCCGTCGCCCAAAATCTTCATTGCATGCTCTAACAGCTTCACACCCCTATATTCAGACCACAACTCATTGCATTCCCCTTCCTTTAAGAAAAAAATTGGAATTACACACTCACTGCGCCCCTCCACCGGCACCCTCTCCCATCCAACACTCTCGACAACAACCCATCATCACCTAATCCCTATATCGTCCAGCTTTGCCTCTAATCATCTCAGCACTCACGCCTGGAGGGTCCAGACCGCCTTTCTTTTTTCATTTCTCTTATTGCCTTCACACCCCTTCTTCCCGGCTGACCCTCTTAACTGGCCCTTCCACCACATCAGCCTCTAACCTTCTGATCCCACCATTCTCCTCATTCATGATTCTCGTCCCATAATTCGCTTTCCAGACTCTGTCCTCTACTTCTCACTGGAAATTCAACTTTCATCCTTCCTCTGCCTACATCTTTCCCCCGTCACATCAACTTCCA
>JAMKCH010026674.1:0-18296 GCA_023653785.1 Ophioderma brevispina
AAGTGCCGGTTTGTTACTTGACCTTCTGTAACTTTAGAATGTTCCATTGGATTTGACATTGAATTTTCAGAACTGTTGTAAAATGTAATATTTTTTAAACGCCTGTATATTTGCAGTATATTTACAATTAGCGACAGGTCCCTTTAAATGCTCAAACACGCTTATCCTTAAACAACCTTTGTGGACCTATTAATGCTACTCTAAAAGTATGGTCATTCACGTGTTTTTGAAGTCAATCAAGTAAAGTATAACCAATAGTAATTTGTTTATTTTTCTGGCCATTTTTTTTAAAATGAATGTTGTAGAAAGAAAAATTCAAAACCATAATGACGAAAAGCAGGGTAATGGACTAAAATATCATCAATATAGCAAATAATACGGCTTCCTCATCTTCGGTAGACAGAGGTCACAACCACTGACCTCTACCACTGGATAGCGGGCATGGTGTGACCACTGACCTCTACACATGGATAGCGGGTCCTGGTCGCCCGATGACACGGCAGGAGTGTTTTTTTACCTTCACAATATGGCGGGGAAACATGCATACACCTGCTGGTGCACATATTCCACACATTATGTTCTATTGTTTGACAAGGTGTATGCTTGTTTCCCGCCATATTGTGAGGGTAAAAAGCAATTTATTGTTTTTTCACTCGGCGACTCAGACCCGCTATGTATGTGAAGAGGTCAGTGGTCACAACATGCATATTTTAAAATGGTGGAAATCTTTCATGTCTGAAGTCAAAAAGACAAATGGTATTAAAAACTTTACTTCAAATGAATTATTTTTAACTAATAAGTGTGTGCATGGTGTGCGTGTATATGTAGTCTGTAGGTGTTGGTCACTGTGGCTCGCACTCTCGCGTGCAATGTGTCGTGTGAGAGCGTCGCGTGCGTCTGCGTGGATGTTTAAGTAATCGACGTAATCTAGAATGGTTTTTTCTATAAACCTGACTACAGTTAAAATACAAAATTTAGATTCTATCACGTAGTCAATGTTTCCCAAAATTAAGTCAAAAAGGCTCTAGATTAAAGGCATTCCATTATAAAATTTAATTATTCCATGGGAATACATGTATCCGGTTTGCATTAATTTCAAAACCATAATGTCAGTGAAAATTAAAAATAAAAAACATAAATTTACAGATAACCGATGATGATGATGATGGAGGAGGAGGAGAAAGGAAGGAGGAGGAGTTGGAGGAGGAGGTTAGGAGGAGGTGATGGATCTTATCATTCCAATGCAACGCCGTATTACGCTAGTCTACTCCTGTTTTCAATGAGCTACCTAGTTACTACTTGAAATATTGCATGTAAAGACACCTTTTAGCGTTCATGAATGAGACTAAAAACGATAATCCACGGGTGCATTGTGGTAATCGATACAGCTTCACACTATGCCAACAATATAAAGCAATAGAGAGTACTAAGTTTATATGATAAGGATAAGGACCTTATTGCCTTCGACAGGATAATCGCACTCGACTGTATGGGTCAGTGCAGGCAGCACGAGAGCGAAGGCTCGAGGGCTGCCTTCACTGACCCAATAAGGCAAGTGCAATTATCCCTGTCGAATCACTGAAGCGTGGTCCTTATCCGTCATATACTTTGAGAAAACATAGTATCAATTCATTACATTAACATTAATATTAACTAAGGTAATTTATTCCAATCTAAATTTTGAGGTAGTTTTTCAAATAAATTAAAAACAATTCCTATACTACCAATATAATTTTTTTGGTCCAAGTTATACTGCCACAAAGACTTGACGCAATTCATTGTGTTAGTTTGTTTTGAAAATGATCTGGAGTGCGAGAAAAATCAGACTCTCTAAGACGCTTATGAGTGGCTGACTTTCTAGCACCTCCCGCTGTTTCAAAACTAACCATTAGTGATGAAACGCGGCCAATGAAAATTGAAAAGAAAGATAGACTTTTCCCACTGCCCTTTCTTTTTAAAACAACACAATCAGTGACGATTGGCATATAAATGCATATGAATTTTCTCTCTACCAATTCCAATGCCCCTGTATTAGATGTTACAGACCAACCTCAGACATTCTGTCCAAAACTACTGGTTTCTGCATTGAAAACGATTTTATTTGTGATTTGGTTTTCTTGAAGTACACTTAATGCTCATTGGCCTACCATTATATAGCATTACCTATATAGTCCATTCTCTACACCCGTGCAGTGGTGTCATAACATGACGCAGCTTGTACGCACGCGTCAAGGTATGTCATACTTTTGTGCACGAGTGTAAAAACGCGTCTCTGAGCCACGCGGTGCGGTTTACTTGGTGCGCCATCAATCTCGCGCTGACGTCACTGCACAGAGGTCGGGAAATGGAGTATGCAGCTAAACTTTCTAAGAGCTTGTTCTAATTTTTTTTTGAACAAATAATAACATAAAGGAATTTATATGAAGTCAATTTTAATGTCAAACGTATCGGCCTTTGAGAGTACAAAAAGCTGGTTCTCGTTAAGAAGTGTAAGCGTTTCGGAAAGAAACCGTACAAAATACATTAATTTGGAATGGTCTGCGCATGTGATTCAACTAATACTTTTATACGAGAAACCAATAATTAGTTTCTCAACACAATTAATTTAAGTTTAGGACTGACACCATAGATTGTAGATACTAAGTTCGTAGAGGGTATATACGATGGCAGATAAGTATTGATATTGAGTGCAGTAAGTCGATATCAAATGATTGACGGTATTCTAGTAGCTAATGAATTTGGTGACTGGTGGTGACCCGCGTGATTTTCTGATGACCCGTGCATTATCTGACAGAGCCCAGTGCATTCGTGAAAATAATGCACAGTGAAAACAATAGGTAATCTAACACGAGAATATATATTGGCATCTCGTGCGTTTCCGATTTAGAGCACTATGGCACTGTGATAATTGCACAATAGTATGATTATCGTTGTAATCTACTCAATTGGCAGTTCAGGTGAACATAAGTGCTGCATCCGTAGGTTTTTAAATGTATTGGTATGTGAAAGCGAGACTCTTCAGCAACCCAGACCACTTCGAATTTTTTAAATCGGGCATTCCGTTACAAACTTCGTACATTTTTGTACTCATACATAGCAGTCTTTTGGAGAACACGTGCCAAAAGGTCAGTCTTTTATTTTCTTTATGTTGCCATGGCACCGTGGTATGTCATCTTTCAACACAAAATATTGTACAGAATCTAAACGATACAAAGGTATACCACTTGATTTTTTTTAGTTTATAATCCGATATATGTACCTACAGATTACTTAACATTGCAGCATTTTGGCTCCCATTTACCAACTAATTGGATTCATTTTTGGGGATAAAAAAAAAAATGTTTAATTTTTGTGTTTTTTGACAATGCAAGGACAACAACCATATTCTTATATAAGTCTTTAAGAGAAACTTTACACACAATCATTCTGGCAACTTGCAGGCTTTCCCTTAATACACCACTAGAGAATTTGTGCAGTCCTATCGATAACCTTATTGTGTACCCTAATTAGCATATTTTTGACCAAAAATCAGCAAAATTGTATTTTTGAACACTTAACTGCATACGGGGTTTGCAATTCCGTTAGTGCAATGGGGAAGCTCCTAGGGGCCCATTCCTTCTATAACCACTTTCTAAGGATTTGTTTAGATGAAATTCAACAATGTATATAATGATTCAAGAACATCAAACAATAAAGAAATAAAAACTGAAAAAAAAATGTTCAGTAAGAAAACTAGGGCAAAACATTTTAATTTTGCGCCAAAATGTGCGAAAAAGACACAAATTCGTTTCTGCGTTTTTTTTCTCCGGCACCCATTCACCGTAGACCGTTTCTGATTGTCTTGTAATTTGTTAATAATGAACTATATTAACCAAGTAATCACAAACATAAATGTCTCCTGCCATCTTATATTTTAGATTCCTTAGTCTCTCTCCGTCTTCTCGAGACTATCAGCGGCTCACTCATCATCCGCCTGCCCACCCCCCTCTACCCGAGCTCCTTACTGACTGCCTTACTTTCGCCTTTGTTCAATTTTTCCCCCATCCTTAAATTCGAGGAAGAAACACGCATCGCGCACTAGAACAAGTGTTCTATCGTGGCCGTGTTTCTTCCATCGTTTTATGATTACTTGACATAATTTTACGCCCAGGTTCCTTCAGTAAACCTCTATAATAATTGTGAGCACACACTCATCATCTGACACCATGTCCTACATATACTTTCAAGAATTTTTTTTTTATTAATTATTTAACTTTGTTTAGGTCACTACAGGGTGTCCCAGATGATTAGTACCCAATGAATACCCAAAATAGTGATTATCATATTTTTTTTCAATATAAATCAATAACATTAGGTACTTTGGTTAATCTCCAACTTCATTATACTGTAACCTTCATAAAAATCGGACTAACAAAGTGAAAACTTAATTGTTGTTAGAGGTACTGATTCCATCCTTTGGGCTACAGTGACAAAAAATTATGCGTGTGGTATTATCACCCTCACTTACCAAGCCTTTTTTTGGCATCACTTAATCCTCCTGCGGAAATCTCTTACTAAGCACTTGTGATACTTTTGGATTTTGTACCAATCGATAGCTATGATCATTCTCTTTCCCTTGATACCAAGATAAGTAACAGCATACCCTTTATGGCATCACAATGACCCCATAAAACCATTAGGCACAAAAATTGTCAATTTTCATAAAACACAAGCGCACAATAGGCGAAAAATTCAATGTTGCACCAAAATATTAAGACTATCGGATTTTTAAACTGGTTTTTGCTCTCAAACATGGCAAAAGACCGCTTTTATATACTACTCATACAGAGGGTTTAGTTCTTTACTCGCAGAAAATTACCAAAATAGAGATATAGGCCTAATACTTGTGTGGCCACGGAGCTTTACTGTCTAGCGATGTTTTTATGATATCATTTTGACGTCGTATGGGGGCACCATTATACTCATGTTGGTATCGAAGGAAAAAGGAGGACCACAGCTCTCCTATGGGTACCACAATCACACGTTTGAGTGTTTAATAACGAATTCCCGAAGGTACTAAACTGTGTGTAAAAAAAGCTTGGCCAGGAAAGATGTAAAAGTACATAACCGTTTTTTTTCACTTAGCCCACAGGATTGAAATCAGCATCTCTAACACAAAATAAGTGTATTTTCACTTTGGTTAGATCCTATTTTTATGATTCAAAATTCTTCTGAAAGGTTGACAGTATCATGAAGTTGGATAGTAAACCAACTTACCTAATGATGAATTTCTATGCAAAAAAAATAAACATTTTGGTATCGATGGGTCCTAATCATTCTGGGACACCCTGTAGGTGTATGCATTATGAAAATCAAGAATCACAAGAGTAACTCGATTAAGATTTGGGAATTTTTTTTGCACCATTGCAAGCGCAACTAAAAGTAGCAAATACAAAAACAATATAAACCAAATATATTGCAGCGTTAAAAAAACGCCGGCTGAAAATCAAAAACAGGCCCCTAGGACCCCCCCCCCCCCCCAGGCAGTTAAGTGTTAAAATCACATCACACAATCTGAAAATTTCAGGATTTTTTCTATAAGCATAACAAACATAATTATGAAACCAAGTGAGCCCATAATGCTCTGTAAATGGGCTAATGAACATATTTTAACCAGAAATTGCAAAATTTACGATTCGAATGAATCAAAAGATTTCAAAATTAAGAGTTTTTTGTTATTTTCATTGCATTTTTTGTTAGAAGTTTACAAGCTATCAGTCTGAAATTTCCATGGTTTCCCCTTCAAGCCTCTACCAACACAACTATGAAGCGAGCGCGGGTCCAAATGTTACATAAGCCTAATTTGCATGTTGTGGCAAAAAATGGGCATAACTTGAGATTTTCATTAAAATTTACTTTTGTGGGAAGTTTACAATGCTATCACCTGTAATTTTCCTTTGACGTTCTTCAAACCTGTACCAACATAACTTTGTACATAATGTGTTGAAAATATATTCATTGACCTAATTTACATATTTTTATCAAAATGCCGCAAAATGTATATAAGCCTGTTTAAGACCCCCATTTTCCAGCATCAGTGACCCCCAAAGACGCCATATTTTGCGAGAATTTTTGTAGCTGCGAAGCAAATTGTAAGCAAGAGAGTGCAACATGAAATTTCTCATCAAGAAGCGAGGAGGAATAATGAACTTTCACCGGGGAATGTGATTTTTTTTAACTGAAGGGAGGGGGATTACGACATTGTTTCGCCGAAAAAAAGTTGAAAACTCCTCCCATTGCCCCCTGGTGTAAATAATGACCGTTGCCTAATGTAAATTTTTGTTAAATATTTTTAAAAAATTTTTTTTTTTTTTTAAAAAAAGTAAAATTTTTTTTTTTTTTTTTTTTTTGTTTTTAATAAGCATATCTTCAAGAAGCATAGAGGGACCTGCTATAAGGGGCAGAACAGAAGGTCTTATCAAACTAGTGTGAAATGTCGGCGGATTTATAATGGAAATCCTTTGTTTTTAAATGCTTCATTCTACATTTCATTCTAATGTCATATATTTGTGAACCTACTATTCACATTTCAACTGATAGACAAACATTTTGCTACATCGTTACACCACAACTGTCAAAAAGCATAGCACCGCCACGCGAGCACCACATACTGCATTAGGGTTGCCATGTCAATTTGGCATGCAGCTGGTTCTTGGTGGCACTTCATGCATTGCTCAGAGTAGTCTTCTTTTTGGTTGCTGTTATGATCAATTGCTTTGTAAACAAAATACGAAGTTTTTTTAATCAATAATTTACTCTAGCCACATCTTGTTGATATTTCTGGAAATATTTTCGCAGGTTGTGGGAGAAAAAAAATCGTGAATTTTTTTTTCAAAAATCCATATCTCAGCAACCCCGCATCTTGTTTACAATGGGGCGTTGAAAGGTGCTCGAACACCTTGCTCATTTTGTGATATACTTATCAGGTATCTCCTGTAATAGCTACAACCACGTCTTTTTTTCTCGTTCCGTTTAGAATTTTAGAGGGAAGATATTCTGCAACAACATATTGCGCGGGAGTGACAATTAAGATTAGCATTATTTGGAGTGAAATGATGATATCTGTCAAATGTGTTTGTTCTCTACGCCACCACACACACACACACACACACCACACACATTTCGTGCATTAGAAATTTCGGTCACCGATAACGTAATAGGTAACTGAACTGCCTATTATAAAATTTTATCCACCAAAACAACGAAATAAAGATTGCTGCTTTCGACAAAATATTTAGCACGGTATGTTAAGAAGTCACTTAATCGATACAGTTGAGCTGAATGGCTTAGCGGTAATGCTGTCAGACTACTAATCTAATGGAAAATTCATTTTTAAATAAAACTAAAAAATTAAAAAATTCCGGTTTTTTTTTTTTTTATTTTTTTTTTTTGTTCTTATTTGGTTTACTATTTGATATTGTAAGAGATTCATGCAAAAGTAATAGCTTTTGGATTTATGTTATTAACGTTAATCATTTCAGTGCTTATATCGGGCAAAAAGGCCGAAAATGCATTAAATTGATATTGGGGGGGGGGGTGTGACCTTTCCCTAATCCGAACAAGATACTCCATTTTTTAAATACGGATAGTCAAAGTACTTTTCTTGTGTATATTTGTGCCAAATTTGGTGTTGATATTTTTTATCCGTTTTCCCCCTTTTAATGGCCTAAAAAACGAATTTATATGATTTTTTTCGACTTCGCGCACACAATTTTTGTCAAAAGTAGTCCGCACACCTTGTGGAATTAGCTCTTTTTTACATTGACATATTTTCAGCCATTTTTGGAAGGTACGAAATTGAACTTTTTTTGGGTTTCAAGCCTGAAGTCTTTGCTAATCCCTAAAACCCGTCTCCCCCTTTCCCACCGCTCAATGTTTAGTATTGTTAGGCACACTGTACACAATTCAGGTTTCAACTTTGTACCAGGGATAGGGGGACGACTTTTACTGCCCGGTACAAAGAACTGTGTACCAAAACTTTTGTCCACGCTTGTAAAAACGCGCTCTTCTGGTCTCGTCAAATGACCTATGACCTCATTCTCAAACATGGCAATCGATCACAACATCACGCAAGAAAAACGAATTTTGGAGTCGTGCTAAATAAGTTACAATATGAGTCGGTTCAAATATCATGTATTGTAAACGTGGATTTCAAAGAAACTCAGTTCACTTCAGTAAACCTATCCGATATAATCCGTTGTCCTGGTGTGAAGTAATCATAGTCCGGCGGTTAGTAGTCCCGGTCTCCATAGCCGAACAACGAATAAAGCGTGAAACTAATGTTGCGTGAAGAGTCCACTATTCGATTGCCCTATTGTTCACCAGTTTTCCGCGGTACTGCGAGCCCGAGGAACTATTCTCCCTGCCCCACTGGGTCTCATTCGTTTGAAAAAGACGTAGGGAGATAATTTCAGTATTCTGCCACCACATCCATTAAACAATTAGTACCATTTCTTAAAATTCGAGTTTGATGCACCCAACTGGTGATTATTTTATCAATATATCACCTTGAAGGGGGTGTCCCCCCTGACTAGGATAAGTATGTTGCGCCCCGAAAGTTTCAAATTGCGTATAGGCCTAATTCTTATTTCAAATGGCCTCCATTGTTTTATGAAAAAATTTTTTTTACTGCCATGTACGTTCATTTAGATAGGAACTTTATCACGGACTAATGAATAAAGTTTTACCTCTTAGTTTGCTAAAACATTTTTAAGTGTCCAAGATGTCCGCCGGAAGGAGGGATGTTTTGTTAAATTGCTAATTGGCATTGTTGGGGTAAGAATGTGAGGGTGATCATTTGACAGCACCGAAAGGATGTAATGGCATTTGTATTACGGATATATACGTAACGTATGATGGCGGTCGCTTATATCCGCTCCAATGGACCTAAATGAGAAGGAACCAAAACGCATCTGCAACATCTTTTTCGACATAAAAAAACCCCAAGGAAAACTATGATAACATTTTCCGCAATTTTGGCTCGTACTTCGGACATTGCAGACCACTCAACACTAGTTTATGCTAGGAAGGCAGGTGATCTCGGCATTCGAGAGAAAGAAGAGAAGAGAGAAGGACCATTGGTCAGAAACAAGATAGCACTTGATGTGCTCGAAATAAGTTAGTCCCATATTTAATGGTGGACCTAACCGCAATAGATATCGCCAGTAGTTTTCTACAAAAAGGAGTACGAGTTACTCGTGTTTGTGTCAGCAAATGGGGCTGCAGCATGGCCGTGTTTTTAACCCCCAAACACCCTTTCACGTCATATTAGAACAACTATATTATGACATCTTATTTCACTTCTATAGTAAGACATAATTTTTTTTTTTGGGTGTGTGTGCATGTGCGTGTGTGTGTGTGTGTGTGGTGTGGATGTGTGTGTGTTGTGTGTGTGTGGCGTGTCGTTTGTTTTCACCTACCACCAGGACAACACACCGGACTGTTTCACTGTATAAACGCGGACATCGTTACAACCGAGACGTCCTCTTGGTGTAAGATTTTAAATAATCTAAGTATTGCAGTTTATTTCCGGAATTTGCTTTATAAAACGGAATAAAACTGCAATATTATATTGCAGTTTATTCCGTAAAATATTAGATTATGTACTTTGCTTATTAACGATAAATGGCAATAATTATATTGCAGTTTATTCCGTAAAATATTAAGATTAGTATTTTATAGGCCTGCGGCGCATCTGTTTGGCTAAGGGATCTTTATAGGCCTGCGGGGCAACCTTCTTTGCTAGCGATCTTTTAGGCCTGCGCGCAATCTAGTTTGGCTAGCGTTCTTTGATAGGCCTCGGCGCAAGCTGTTACCTCAAGCGACTTTATAGGCCTGCGGCGCAACCTTGTTAAAACTTTTACCCCGAATTTCCCTCCTCCTTCAAGCCCTGCCCTCTTTAAGGGACTATCGGTCTGCGACGCTTGCGAGTTATATATAAAAATATTAAAGATTGTAAAATTTATTGGCCTGCGGCGGCTCGACGTTATCTCACATTCAAAATACAAAGGCGCTAGACAGTTATTCTCAAAATAAAAAAAGGCCCACCCTACACCTCCCAACCCCCAACCCCCACAGGCGATTAACTTATCACGTAGTCGCATTTGATTTCTTCTGAGTTCCATTTTTCACTTTGAAAAGGTTATCCGAGGTTCAAATCATGAATATTTATGGAAATTACCTCATAAATATTCAAAAAATATCATAAAATTAAAAATCTCATAATATTCAATAACTTTCTTTTTAAATAAAATTTATAGGCTGCGGCGCAAAACAGTTGGCTAGGCGTTCTTTCTAGGCCTGCGGCGCAAAACGTTAGCTAAGCGTTCCTTATAGGCTGCGGCGCAAAACAGTTGTGCTAAGCGGATCTTTATAGGCCTCCGGCGCAAAACAGTTAGCTACGCGTCTTTATAGCCTGCGGCGCAAGCTAGTTGGCTAAGCGATCTTTTAGGCCTGCGGCGCAAACCATTAGCCTAAGCGACTTTATAGGCCTGCGGCGCAACTTGTTAAAACTTTTACCCCATAAAATTTCCCTCCTTCCTTCAAGCCCTGCCCTCTTTAAGCATAAGAATAACCGTATCTACAGTCCAATCATGAGGTCATGCCACATGCGTTAATCTATCTAGTACACGGAAGACAATACAAATGCTGTGACCTCAATAGCTCGTCGAAAACGCCCTGGAACTGTCCTATTTGAGGTCCAAAATACCTGAATTCATTCTAAAATCATAATTATTGTTGCGGAGTCAACTACCTATCTAGTTGGTCTAATATGACGTGAAGGGTGTTTTGGTTGGTTAAAAACACGAATTAAAAGCGACGAATTTTAAGTTTTGAAAAAGCGTGGTCTCTGAAGTATAGAATCCCACCAAATTTTAAAGCACCCAAATCATTAATTGAATTGTGGGCGCTACCAAAAAACCCTGTGTACGTGTTACTCTAACTCTTTTAAGAAAGCGAACACCACTAAAATGTTTAACTTTACATTTACTAGCATCATGGATTTGAATTCTCTAGAGCTTCATATGCTATAACGTGGGCCGTGTTTCGGGAATATGGACATGGCAAGGTCGTTTGGCTATTGTATTTGTGAAAGCCCATGTAAAATGACCATGTCTAACAATTTTTTTAGTATGTGAAAATAATAGTGCTTGGTGACCTGCCGACTAACGTATATACGGACTAGCGCATAGAGCAAAGAGATAAGACTGCATGACCAAGTGAAAACGCATAAGAGCATAAGACGCATAAGCATAGAATAACCGTATATACGGTGCATAAGAGCATAGCGCATAAGACCATAAGACTGCATGACCAAGCGCATACGAGCATAAGACTGCAGTACCATAGACTAACCGTATGTTCAGCATATACCGCATTTCCGCTAATTGTCACAGAAAATGCACGCGAGGCACACTCGTCCAGTCGATAATGGGCTCTGCCATTTTCAAACAATATGCGAATTCCGTTCGCTGTAGGAAGCACATAGAACGTGTACGGCATACAGATAGGGTCGTCGAGTGCCAAATTGTGTAACACGTATTTCAATACGGAATACCTCGTAATCTCTCCAGGCATAGTTCGCAGTTCAACAGTCCTAGAAAAACGTTTACACAATTTGCACTCGCCAGTGGTGGAAAGCAGCCGCGCCGTGGCATCCTCTTGGTGACTGAAATAAAAAAAAAAAAACTCTATAGTCGACTTGGCCGTGATACGTTCGTCCCCCTGGACTTTGGACCTATTCAATTCAGCCGGAGAGGGAAAATGAAGAATTAAATGCGTGCCACACCGGATTATCTGTGGAGGACACTCCGGTCATTTGAACTCACTCACCTGCACTTAATACAATTTCATTCATGGTGAAACGCACTATGGTGTATTTCAGTGCTTTAACATTTCCTCACAATAACATGATTAACAGAAGTCCCTGCCCTCATTGATTTTTCACTCCGCAAGAAATGGTACTGGGGCACCTATCAATGAATCGAGTTTTAATAAATCTTCTTTTTTTCCAAAGCGAAAAACATGTCACGTTTCAACATTCATGCTTTGTTCCTCAGTCCGCAAGTTTATATAAAAACAGATTGGTCGGTCGGAAGCTATTTCTTTTATTTTTTTTATGCCTAAGCCTATTTTTTTAAATGTTTTACTGGCAAACACATATGACGTCATTGCGTAGTCCTTATAAGTCCACAACCCTTGTATTATGATTTTATTGTATCATAGTTGATGGTGATCTGTTGCGTCTTCCTGCGAACTATTAAACAGTCAGTTTAAGGTAATACTATACTTTGGAACAGTTGAAAAGGCATTTTGAAATTCTGTTGACATAACAAGCCGTTTTGCTATTTTTTTCATCCCATCCAAATAGCATGTTCGGTTCAAATTATGACGATTTAACCCTCGTCTACCTGAGGCCATTTTTTGTAACAAAACTCCTGGGGGGGTTACCACCCACTGTGATTTCCGTTACTGAACACCCGATTCCTGTAAATATTTGGTACCGAATAATAGCTTCGAGTTTCTTCATTTCCATTGGTACGCAAAATAAGTACCCACATCTCCATTATGACGTCACCATGATTTCATATGTTGAGGAACGTCGAAAATGAACCATTTATACCCTCGTCTACCTGAGCCATTTTTTGTAACAAAACTCCTTGTGGGGTTTGGATTTTCGTTACTGAACACCCTATTCCTGTAAATTTGGTACCAAAGAATAGCTTAGAGTTTGTTCTTTCCATTGGTACCAAAATAAGTACTAACATCCCCATTATGACATTAGGACGTCACCATGACGTCATATGTTGAGGTACGAAAAGTACGAAAATACAGAATATAGGGTGGAAAATTGATATTTCACAATTTTAGCGACTCAAACACCTTATTATAGCTCTAAAATGCTGTCATTGTATAAAACTAGCCATTTCCCATCAAGTAGAGTCAAAACCGCATGAAAATCTGATTTTCCTAACCTTTTTGGCGAAAAATTGCATTTTTCACTGTGTATGTCTATGGAAATGACAGTTTTGCTGACATGCGAACTTTATAACGTCATTGTGACGTAATGCTAGGCATGTTGGTACTCATTTTAGTATCAATGGAAAGAGGAGGACCATAGCTATCTATTGATACCAAAATCAAGTGTCTGTGATGTTCCTGTGTTGTGTTAGGCATGTTGGTACTTCTCTTCCGAAGGGGGGGGTGGTTACCACCCCCTATCCATCACTTTGGGATCACCCTGTATCTTACCTATACCCATGTGGATGTTTGTTTTGGATTAAAAGGAGCGGAACATGTCAATTGACAATTACATTAAATAATTTGGCACCAAAAAGGGGGTTTTAGCAAGCCGGGGAAAAAACCTAAACGGGGGGTGGTAACGGTAGACGAGGGTTAACTTATCAACGCAACTTCTGATTCAAAAACAATAAAAAACATAGGAAATTATTTCTTTTCTTTTGTTTTTGTTTATGGTTTTTCACCCAGCGATTTCTAAAATTTTAATTATAGCCCAGTGAAAAAAAAAATCACATCACGGAGCATGTATGTACTTGAGCAAATCAATTGTGCAAATATTTTCTAAAATTAAAAAATAGCCTATGGATCTATGGATAACATTACCTTCACTCGTGATCTAATTTGCATAATTTGCAAATTAGGCGTTTCTAGACTTTAAAAGCTGTTTCCTGAAACTTCCATTTTAGATACGTTACTTCTTGCCATTTGAAAACGATATTGCTATAACCACCAAATTTGGAGAGAATGTTCTCCTTGATAAGGTAAAAGACCTAACAGAGATTTTTTTAAAATTATTCATTTTGTAACTAATTGAGCTGTAATTTCTAATATTTGGCCTTTTTTTTAAATGGAGATTTTCAGCAATTGGAGCCAATTTATACCCCTTTCTACGCCAAAATCTGAATAAAAGGCCTCTGTCAGGGTATCACATATCAAGAGAATATAAAAGAGTGATGAATTCTAGGTATTAACTGAAATATCCTAAAAATCCAATATGGCAGCCAATATTATGCAAATTAGGTACCCCAGGAGCGAAGTTATTTCACCAATCAAATTTGTTTTGCCATAAGTACCAACATATTACCATGTGAGAAAATGGCATGTTAAATAAAAAAAATAATTTTCAAGGTATCTCACCGTAAACAACGTTATATGACCCGAGTAGTAACCAGCTATTAGTAACAGCACGCTCTTGGACAAGTCAATACTCAGCTTTAATATGTTTTACATCTTGGAAATGATTTAGGAATATTGATATAAAGTATTGTTTTATAACGTCGAAAAGATGGGTATAGGTCTGCTTTTCTCCCTGATTTACGTATCCTTGAGCGAATATAATCACCGCCATCTTGAAAAACGAACAAAAACGAGCAAAATATAAATGCCATAAATTCTTTTGGGATCTTCCAAAATATCACACAGATTCTTATCCCAACAATTTGACATTTAAATTCATTTAGCAAAATATGCCTCCTTGCGGTGGCCATCTTGGACGCCTAGATGTTAAAAACTTGATTTCGTGTGGTCGCGGATGAAATTTCTATCTGTAATGAAATTATAAAAGCGGTTTTCCATAAAACAATGGCGGTCATTTTGAAACGGGCAGGACACGCTAACGTGCAGCTTTTCGGGATGTAAACATACCTAATCCTAGTCGAGAGACATCCCCTTCAAGTTGATAAATGGGAAAATTAATCACCAATTGGGTGCAACTAACAGAAAATCTGGCGAAGACAGCTCATGGACTACATGCAATTTATTCGGCGTTCCGTTATGGCTGCCGAATTCGTGGCGTGGTGGCATAATAGATTCTCTCCAAGAAGTATGCTAACAACAGGTGGTAATCTTTATGCATACTCCAAGGGATCAAAGAGAGAAAGATGCTTGCATAATGACATTGGTTACGCATATCGGCGAAGTAACTGATTTCTGCGCAGTTATTATTATCAAATTATACCTTTCAATACTCTGGGATATGTCAAGTGCAAAAGTTGCACATTTGATTGAAAATGAATAAAATGTCATCACAATTTCTTTACCTAAATATCAGTGACCAGTAGATGCACATCATGCTGCATTGACTCGAGCAAATAATAGCACTGTTGATATCCAGTAAATCCGCTCAGTATGCAGAGGATAAAGCACTTTTTATCTGGAAGTAGAGAGCCATTGTTATTACCCATACAGCTGAAAAAGATTTCAGGTGTTCATCACCTGATTAAGATTGAGATATTTTTTTTTCTTGACACAGAGCACAAGATACTTGTCCTCTTTCACAAATAAATAAACCTTAGGCTTCTACTGATGCGTTCAATTAACTTTGACCGTATATTTCATCATTTTTCCGAAAAGGAAACAACGATTAAGAAGTCCCAAGTATACAAATGAGGTATTGCCATTGATTCCGACCTGCGCTACATAACAAAATCATACTGAGCATGACGGAATCAATGGCAATACCTCATTTGCGTGCCTGGGGCTTCATTGTGAAACGTCTACCCTAAACTGGGCGGGGATAATGAGTCCATAACGCCTGATATCTTTTCAGCTGCATGGACAGTAGCAATGGCTCTGCAGTTCCAAATAAACAAAAGGGAATCTGGAGTGTTTGTCCGCTGAATACCAGGTGGATTTGCTTATCAATAACGCCATTATTTGATTGAGTCAATGCATCATATAGTGCATGTCCCTTGATCACTGATAATCAGAAAAGATTCATTTTCATGAAAATGTGCAACCTTTACAATTGCCATACCCAATAAATGGTAATTATACTATTTATTATTATTAATAGTGGGAAAATGGTTACTTCTGCGAAGTATGTAATCAAAATGAACAATTTTTCCTTTGATCCCATGGCCAAGCACGAGAATAACGATGGGAATAACTTCAAGTCGCTGTAGAGGAAATCATGTAGCCGTACATAACGTGTTTTGACCCCGCAATGGGAACAGACAAAGTTTGAATTCCCTGCGCTTTTAAAAACATATGCTCCAGGAGCAGCTTTTCGGGCCAAAATCTCACATTAGCAAGACGAAGCGCTGTTGGATTATTATGCAGCTCCTGACCCTTGTCTACCGAAGGAGGGAAAGAACTGATAAACCCCATTTTCCGATGTCAAATGAGTTGATGTAATTGCCAATTGACATTTTACGCTCCTCTTAAAGCAAACACTAACCCACGCCACGGTTTAGGTAAGGTACAGGATGATCCCAAAGTGATGGATGGGGTGGCAACAACCCCCCTCGGGAGAAAAGTACCGAACTACCAACACGCTCAGTTCGACGCAGGAATAGCACATACATTTTGGTACCAATAGATAACTGTGGGCCTACTCTTTCCAATGATACCAAAATAAATACCAGCATAACTAGCATTATGCCAGAATGACGTCATCAAGTTCGCATGTCAGCAAAACTGTCACTTTCCATTGACACGTATTGGGGAAAATTCATTTTTCACCAAAAGAGGAATATTTCATTTCCATGGAGTATTTGGCTCTACATGATGGGGTGGGAAATGACTATGTTTTATATTTGTGGAGCGTTTATAAAAATACTAGAGCCAGGCTCTGGTAACATCAATCAAATATCAAAATACCCGGACAAAACTAAAAAAATACATTTAGAAAATCTGTTCTGGCTTGTTTCCAACTGCCAGAGAAAAACAGTGGCTGGAAATGACCAAAATACGCTCACAAAGTTAGTCACAGATTCACCGATAACTAATATCAACCTTGTTTTATGAGATATTATAATATTTTTCAACGGTTTCGAGACAATTTTTTTTTATGCTGATTCGGAATCCGTTGGATGCCAGACGAGCAAACTTGAGCATTTTGGTGGAAACGCAAAAAAATCAAAATGGCCACCAAAACACAAAACATTAATCTCTTTTTCACTCAAATGTTGTAATTTTTCAGCCTATCTCGTTAAAACATTAATTGTGACCAATTAACATTTAAATCTGTAACCGCGAAATCATTGAAATCAATATGGCCGTCAAAACAATAAAGTGTCTACAGATTGGTAATTTGGTATCTATCCTAGTGTTTTGGCAGTCAAAAATTAATTAAAACGATAAAAAATGGTAATGGTTTCCGATACTCTAAGAGGCCTATAATTTATGGCTGTTCGACCCCGAGTACTGGAATGTTTTGTGTATATCCCTTTAAGTTAATCAGATCAATGTACACAATCATTAGGTATCAGAGCAATCGATATATATATATAATATAAGAATGCCATCCAAGCATACGAATGATATGATTCTCGGAACGTCTAAAAACATCATGCATCAGTGATAATTGTAAGGGCAAAACAATGTAGAATACACTAATCTTGTATGGTAAAAAATAACAAATTCCTCGGAGTAGAAATTGACGAAATCTAAACATGGAAAAATCATAGTGATAATATATCTACAAACATTCAAAAAGAATAGGAATACTTATCAAGATCAAACATTTTGTTCCAGAACATGTACTCTTCACATTAATTTACATTGATTCTTCCCGTACGAATTCTTGCTTGGTAGTACTATCTAAGTTTATTTTGATACGCAGTTTTAATATTGCCAAAAAGGCATTAAGTATTGTTTTTCAAAAAGTGCTGTCATTGAGCTCCACTGTTTAAACGTTTTAATTTGGGAACTTGTTACATTCAAGTATAAAATATTTGACTTGGCCCCTTCCAAGAAGCTTTATCTTATTTCATTAGCCAAGGTAATTTGGCACAATTATAGTACAGAAACAACAGACCCATTTTAAGCACTAATGACCAAGGGGGGGTGGGTGGGGTTCCTATGCTATTGTCTGACTTTTCAATGCTGCTTCTTTTCAGACAAAGAATTAAATCCTGAAGTCGTTAAGCATTATTAGTGGGGGGGGGGTTCCCATGGAACCCCCCCCCCCCCGCACACTAATGGAGTCATCTGAGAATATTTTTACTTATCAAGCTATATTTTTTAATATTGCACCATTTCACACAACATGTAGTAAACAATTATTGTAACCTTAAAAATAACCTTTATATGTGCTGAAAACAACTTATTTCGTCGTGGACGTGTCATGCTAAACCGTTACTGTACAAACCTATTGGAAAAATGCCGCGTATTTTTTTGCACTGCCCGCAAAAAAATGCAGATCCCAAAACCTGCATGCAGGTTTTTTGTGTTAAATATAATATGTAATTTGGGTCTTTCTAGATAGATATACAAAAGTTGATGTAATGCAAAGG
>JAMKCH010026675.1:0-18383 GCA_023653785.1 Ophioderma brevispina
AGCCACGTTCTTCAAAAGGTGAAGCTTCGCGACGCCGCCCGCTGCCTTGGCTGCAACCCACCGCTTCGCGGCGCCGCCGCAGCCACGTTTTTTCAAAAGGTGAAGCTTCGCGACGCCGCCTCTGCAGTGCTGTCAACCCACATCTTCGCGGCGCCGCCGCAGCCACCTTTTTAAAAAGGTAAGCGTCGCGCGCCGCCGCCGCTTGCCAGCGCTGCCACCCTGAGCTTCCAAATTACATCCAACGCCCCATTTTACCGCAAGTAATCTTTAGAACGCCGCCGCTGCCAGTGGCTGCAGCCCAAAGCTCGCGGCGCCGCCGCAGCCACGTTTTTAAAAAAGTGAAGCTTCGCGACGCCGCGCTGCCAGTGGCTGCAACCCAAAGCTTTGCGGCGCCATCACCTTTTTCAAAGGGTGAACTTCGCGACGCCGCCGCTGCAGTGGCTGCAACACAAGCTTCGCGCGCCGGCCGCAGCCACCTTATAAAAGAGTGAATCTTTGCGACGACTCCGCCCCATCGCTACAACCCCGAACAAAATTTCCAAAGATCATATATAATATTCAAGATTTTCACATGACCGCAGCCGAGATGAACATGACTCTCAGGACTTAGCTTTTTTGATGAAATGTAATGCGTAATAACTCAGTCTAAAGTAGATCTATGTCCATATTTCTTCTTTGATACCACATCAAAAGTTACGCCTTATCAATCTGACAAAAAATAAAGTACAATATAACAGAGTTTAAGCTATTTTCTTTATTTTTTCAAAACTGTCGTGTGCGACATGTGGCGGTTTTCCCGATCACATCACATTTCCTCTGGATCACCGGCGGCGCCGCGCTCCGATTTTTAAAAAGTCGAGCTTCGCGGGCGCTGCAAAAATGGTGGGTATTCTCAAGGTACTCCCAAATCAGCACTCCTTCTACAGATTACATAATTGATACGGTCACCGTGGACTCAATATGTGGTGTAGTTTTCGCATCCCCTACAAGAGTACTAATGCAATTTTGATCAAATGGTCATTTGGGGTCACAGAGTCCAAGACCTGATTTTCACTAACAATGCTACTTTTTACAAGTTCCGGTCTGAGCAGTCCATCGACTGTGTTCAGATCTGCACCCAGATCTAGTTTCTTCTTACACAGTCGAGGAACTCGACTGTGTCGTTCTTCTGTACGGTTGCTTTCTTTCTTCTTCTTCTTTCTTCTAGTTCTTTCTTTCTGGCAACATCTAATATCTCGACATGGAACATTCAATAATTGACCAAAACGGTCACAAGGACAATTACATGCACAGAAACTTTTGGCCTGACCCGATTGGTGTCAAAGCTCACGAAGGTCTCAGGGGTCAACAACGTTAACCATTCAAAAATCTAGAATTAGCTCAAATCGCAAAATGCTCCCACCTTGTACACTTGATCAAACTACAAAAGTCAATTATGACTTTGTCATATTTCACACATGAATTTAGAGGTCAGAGGTCAAAATACATCCATTACGTTAACTTCAAATCACTACTCCTTTTATAAATTACTAGTATGAATCACGTGCTCAGTATTTGGTGCAGCTTGGACTCCCCCATAAAAGTTACTTAATGAAAGTTTTGATCAAAGGTCATCTGGCGGTCACTAAGGTCAATGACCTTACTGTGTGTAACATTTAAAACAGGTCCAAATAGAAATCTTTTTATCCCACCTGCTCGTAGTTGATGAGAGGTCAATAAAAGTCAATCAGAACCCCATCACCTGACCCAGGGGTTAGGGTCAAGGTCAAAATCATCAAATTTTCCGTTCCACTTCAAATCACGACTCCTTTTACAGATTACAAGGTATGATCACGTGAATAATGTATGTGGTGCAGCTTGACCTCCCCCACAAAAGTTTACTTACTGTATTTTGATCAAAGGTCATCTGGGTCACTAAGGTCAAAACTCCTTTAACTGTGTGGAAAATTTCCAACAATGTCAAATAGACAATCTTTTCATCTCATCTGTAGTAACTTGATGAGAGGGCAATAAAGTCAATCAATGACCCCATCATGACCCAGGTTTTAGGGGTCAAAGGTCAAAATACATCAAATTACGTTAAACTTCAAATCCCTACTCCTTTTTACAGATACATAGTAATGATCACGTGACTATGTATGTGGTGCAGCCCTGACATCCCCACAAAAGTTACTTAATGGCATTTTGATCAAAGGTCATCTGTGGGTCACTAGGTCAAACTTTCTTGACTGTGTGACAATTTAAAACATGTCAAGAAAATCTTTCATGCCCATCCGTAGTAACTTTAGGAGAGGCATAAAAGTCAATCATGACCCCCTCACCATTCCCATGGTTTAGGGTCAAAGGTCAAGAATGCTTCAAATTACGTTACACTTCAAATACTACTTCTTTTACAGATTAATAATTTGATCACGTGTCGCATGGATGTGGTGTAATTTGGCATCCCCTCAAAAGTTACTTAATGAAAGTTTGATCAAGGTCATTTTGGGGTCACAGAGTCCAAGACTGATTTACTAAAAATGCTACTTCTACAAGTTCTGGTCTGATTACTCTCGACTGTGTTCAAATCTGTAAACAGATCAGTTATAATCATGAGTGAAGCCGCATGATATACTGCCTTCTCCCGTCGAGTTCCTTTTTTTCTTTCTTCTTTCTTTGTACCTTCATTTTCAAATGCTACTAGTGCCAGCTGCTTTGTCGGATTGAACCAAGAAACCCTGACCCATCTTCATATATGGTGTAAACAGTTTGACCATAGGGGTTACGTATGGTCAATAGCGGCATTGTCGCGCTAACACCCTTTTTCCCTACTTCTTCTCCCAGAGTTCGCATGTGCAATCGATGCCATTCTGTCACAGTGTTGCCAGATGCCTGGCCTTCATGGCTTGTACACAAATTTTCAATCCAAAGTCATATAGGGGTCAAAAAGGGGCAGTCTTTCTTAACCCTCTTAATATTTCAAAATTGCGACCGAGTGTTACAACAGTTACCGTGTATCTTGAACCAGACTTCTTCTTCAGATACCCCTGAACCCACAGTGCCCCACCCATTGTGTTGACAGATTGGGGTCAAGGTCACACAAGGGTCTTTACAGGTCAGTCGCCTTTACCCTCCTTTTTGCTGTTTCTGCACAATCCAATTGCTAAATCCACTAGACTTGGTCAGAGAAACCCGCTGACCCGCCAGGCCCCCATATGGGGGTTTTAACAGATTGGGGTCAAAGTCACGTAGGGGTCATAGAGGTCATGTCGCTCTTAGCCTCCTTTTGGCTGTTCTGCCGCAAATCAATTGCTATAAACACTAACTTGGTCAGAAAACCACTGACCTAGGCCCATATAGGGTGTTCCCCAGATTTGTGTCAAAGGTCACCTGGGCCGATTAAATGGGCATTTCTTTGAAAAATATTGAAAGACCCTCACACCAGATATCCATTGCTAACCCCGACTTGGTCAGAAGATTGCGGGGGAAAACAAAAAAAAAAAACCCCCCCCAACCCTTATAATGTGTTACATGATTGGGGTCAAAGGTCACATGGACAGTGCAGTAAGAGAAGATTTTCAGTAGCTTCCCCAATGCCATTGCTTCCAATGGAGGTTTGTAACAGGTACTGATGTGGATCCGTAGTGATGAAACATGGCAAAACTGACAGTAGGATCACAAACTTGGCATGTTAAAAGTGTTTTCATCTCTATAACATAAACGCTCACATGACTACCTGTACAAAAAACTTTCAATGGCAGCAATGCATTGGGAAGCTACTGATTCTTCTCTTAGCGCAAGTAGTCACCGCATAATATACTCGTGCTTTCTAAAAGCAACAATCGATGCCTATTTCTTCTTTCTTCTTTCGTTTACCTTCTTCCAAAATGCTACTAGTGCCCAGATGCTTGGGTCGATTGAAGCACGAATTGGCTACAAGAACCCCTGACCCAAGCTCAATAGGGTGTAACAGTTTGGACCATAGTTGGTCACGTAGGGTCAATCGCGGCCATTGTCGCGCTAACCCCTTTTTCCCTACTTCTCCCACCATTTCGCATGTGCTATCTATGCCATTCGGTCACAGTGAATGCCAGTGCCGGCCTTATGGCTTGTACGCAGATTTTCAATCCAAGGTCATTTTAGGGGTCAAAAAGGGGCCGTCTCTCTACCCCTCTTAGTATTTTTCAAATGCTACTAGTGTTACAACGGTTTGGCTTGATCTGACCAGACTGGTCAGAATAACCCTTGACCTAAGTGCCATACAGGATGTTAACAGATTGTGGTCAAAGGTCCGTAGGGTCATTACAGGTCAGTCGGCTCTTACCCCTCCTGGTTTGTTTGTTTCTGCCACAATTAAATGGTATAATCCCAAACTTTTGTCCTAAGAACCGCGGACCCCAGGCCCATATTTGGTGGCCGCATATTTTTGAATACTTAGGCATTGAGGGGTCAAACAGGGGGCAATCTCTCTAACCCTAACCCCCTCGATTTCAAAATGCAGCTCGGTAGGCGATCCCGCTACCGGCCCAGCCCTAGTCTTTCGAGAAATTTGGAAATTAAGTACCAACTCGACCCATGTAACCCACTCGCCCCACATATGCAACTGGTCCCAGGAGTACCAACTCGTCCAACGTGTACAAACTGGCTCTAGGTACCACAAACTCGTCCTCCTTGGTCAACCCCTTAGGAAGGGAATTTATTTATAGATGATGCGTTTCATATGTGTTTGATACTAGATAGCCTATGTGCTTATGATAGTCGAGTTATATTCATTTCTACCCGCCTCTTTTCATACTGATGAGAGACTAATAGGAGGAAATCTTTTTGTTAGTAATGACATGGTATTGATTATTGAATACATGAGAGGAGAAGCAAAGAAATCGAGAGCAAAGATTACGATTGTATTATTGCCTATGGAAACCACGTAATTAGGCTACGCATTAATTTGCATACAGGGAATACCGTATTCATAAAGATCACTTATACAGAGGAGCCTTGCGGCTCTTATACTCTGATAACTTCATCGGCATGGCTAACAAGAGGCATTCTGCCACAGGAGTAGTGGCCCTACTTTTTTAAAGAACACTCAAAGCCTTCCACAGTACTTGTGTATGTACTCAAGCGCGGATCTAGGGTGGGGGCGCGCGCCTCCCGGTACTTCTGCAGATCTTGCAAAATCAGCCCATTTGGCAAGTTTAGCCTTTCAGCCCCCCGTAATTTTGACGTTTTTGACATCTTGGATCCACCCCTAGCTGGTACTGAGCGCATATGTGTGTATATCATCACAGGGTACCCAGCAACTACTGTTCTCAGCTGTTACAGCCGGCAGCCCACATAATGAACTGCCCAGAAGCAGCCCAGACCACATTACAATATTGGCCCAGATAAGCCCAATATTGAATGTTATTGGCCCATAAATGCCTTACAATATTGTACCAAGATTATTTGCTCATTGGCCTAGAATGGGGGCCAAAATAAAGAGCCACTTGGCCCAATACTCTGATCAATATTGGGACCAATTTTTGCCACATATTATTTTCTTTTCTGCTGGAAATTAATTGGCATCCATTAATTCACATTAAAATATGAGCACTATTAGCACTTAATTAAAATTGGCATTCACTACCAATATTATAGGACTGACCCCTCCCTCTTGATAAGGGAAAGTGTTTGCAGTACTACAATTTGCAAAATAGGTAGTGAAGGGAAGTTACTGCAAAAATGTGGGAACATGGGATAATTACCTTTTTCCTCAATTTAGATTCTTTCTATTTTGAGTTAAATATGGTTGTGTTTATATTGCTTCCCTAATCAAACAATGAGCTGGTGAAAATGATCAACCGCAAACGCATCAACTAATTATTTAGTGATGAAAAAAGTTGGCATTTATCCCTTCATAAAATAGAATCGTCAAAACATAACATTTATGCTGGAAAAAATGAGACCACGCCCACATTCACAACATTCACCAATGTTTGAAGTGCCAATGGAAAACCAATATTGCTCCCCAATGTATGTCACAAGATACTGCCATGCCTAATATTGCCAATTGGGCATCCAATATTGGCTCGATATTGGTCGAGACAAGCTAATGCCAATGCTAATTTGTTGTTAATGGGAACCCATATTGGCTCGCTTTGGTCGAGAAGCTAATGCCAATGCTATTGCCCATGGGAAACCCATATTGGCTCGATATTGGTCGACAGAAGCTAATGCCAATGCTAATATTGCCATGGGGAATCCATATTGGCTCGATATTGTCGACAAAGCTTAATGCCAATGTCATATTGCCAATGGGGAAACCAATATTTGTCCAATATAATGTATGTTTCGGGAAATGTAACAGGGTCTACCTCAACGCTATCCTATCACAGTTTTCAAAATGCGATCCCAGCTCACAACATTCTACTGATCGGTGGGGATTTTAACGATCAGCTAGGGCCTACAGATTCACTCTTCACTATCAACACACACCCCAATAGAAACGGTAAGCATGAAGGACTTCCATGGAACAGCACAACCTATCTTTGATTAACCCACCCACAAACAGGCGGGAATTATTCGGTTGTTAATCATCCGTGCGTAAAGTAAACCAAATGTCTCGAGCGTTTGCCACAGAAAAATCTCGCGGACAACGCATATACATTGTGTCTTTTGTCGTTTGTCTTTCGCTTATGTTCAGGTTCATTCCTAGTGTCATCCCGCTTGCCGCTTCAGCGGCCAGGCCGCTTGGTGCCTGCCGCTTGCAGGATGAGCTATTATGTCAAGCGGCGCTCTCAGTTGAACTCCTTACGTCCATCGAGCGCTCCGCTCGCAGTTGAAAACTCAAGTCACTCATGCGATTTGCCCGCTTTAAAAGAAAGCGGCATCCGAGCGGCAGGGAGATCGATTATCGGCTTGACGCTTTTGCGCTTTGGTCACCGCTAGCGATTCTGACACCAACAGATTGCTATTTATAACAACTAGATTCTACGCCCCGTGTTGGAAAGAAATAGGCGGCCACGTAACCGTGGTTTTTGAAAATTAGAAATATTCATTACGGCCATCCATTCGAAACGCGCACGCGTACGCGCATGCGCCTTAACCTGTTGGCCTGGCAACGGTCATCGTTTTCTAATGCAAAGGCTGAATATATAATAAAATTGGTAACAAGCTAAGGAAAATCAGGGAAATATAATAAATTGGTGGTACACCACGCTATGGAACTAAGTACGCACTGCGGGAAAAAGATGGTTACTGCTTTTGAGCTGGCGTTCGCTACTAGTGTTATAAATAGAAATCTGTGTTCTGACGTACATGATTGCGTAGTGACGGCTTATCATCATCAGAGCGGTAAGCGGCATGACCCTATGTAATGACCTTTATTCCATATCAGTTTCGCAACTGTTATGAGCCCTGCCTATTTGGTGGTAATAAGTAGCATATATTTTTGTGCTGCTAAAAAACTAACGCAGGTTTTTAGAACCGTACTGGTCATGCTGGTAAACGCATCGTACGTAGGCCTAGCCCCAACGGCAATCTGGTGCTAGAATGAAATGGATTAATAACCTTGCACAATCCGATTTGGTGCAATTGCTGTACGGTTATCTTTACCCGGCTTTTACCTTTGTTTGTTTTTGCTAAGCTTTAAAAAGTTAAATAGAATGCGGCTTCATACTTTTGTCGTGCTGGCGCAGTGTCCAGCAAAACCACAAGTTGGGCGTGTTGTCCGCGCTACGTGCTGTTTTTTGTCGCCGCGACCAAAAAGTGGAGCTGTCGCGTTTCGCGCGTGACATGTCGCGAGTATTTCATACTTTTGTCGTGGTTTTTGCGGCAGAGCGGCTCAACATCATGGCTCCATTTGTTTACACCGTTGAAGAGTCTCAACCCAAATCCCAAAATGAATCAATTTTTATTTTATCGATGTCCCATCGCTGCGGAGGAGTTTAACAAATATACTTCGTGCATTTTTCATTGGTCAATTTTTTACGGCATCGGGTGGTGGCGCAAGAAACGTTGAGTTCAAGTCACCTCTTCGCTGTCTGTCGCAGGGAGCCGGGAGCAGCACGACAAACTGATCGATTTATCGCCTAGTATTCGCAGCATGGTCGCAGCTTGTCGCGGCGACATGGCAAATTTTATGGTCACGTGTTAACTACTCGTGCGCTGTTGCACAAATTACGTGTCGGGCGACACTGCGACAAGGCACGACAAGCTAGTATGAAACCAGCATAAAACCTCATCGGCAAAGTAGAATAATTACATTGAAAAAAAATATCTATATTAAAAAAAAGATCGGAGCTTGGAGGCAAAACAACGACCAAGAAAACAAATTTTTTGCGCATGCCATGCACACTCGTGTTTTGGTGGACCACCCCATTTCTGTAAATTATCAAGTTGAATACCTTGATGTTTGGAATATTATTTGTGGGTCAGACTATTGTTGTAACCGTTTGGGACCAATTTAACTAGTTTGGTGCCAAGAGTGGGGCGAGTCTTTCGAAGGGAGTTTGTACTACTGGGGCGAGTTGTATACTGGCCGTAGGGCGAGTTTCTGCATGTGGCCAGTTTTGTATGGGCCAGTTTGTTTTCATGGGGCGAGTTTTGTACTTGCATAACTTGGGCGGTTCATTCCCGTCGTAACTCGTGGCTCTGAAGCTGAATCAATGACGTAAATAAAAATCTAGACTGGCTAGCGACCGATGTTATTTTGCAAATTTGTTGTGTGGAAGAATTAACCCGAGATGCACTTCACTTCGAATTCACCATCCAAGAAACAGCGCTCACATTTTCGTAAAACAACAAATCAAGGCTAACAGTAACAGCAGCACTTTCTTTCTAGACTGGTGCAAGAGACTGAACTCTTTACGTTCCAAAATGCCATGTAGACCCACTATATGTCATCAAAGAGGGGGCGGAGGCTGTGGTTCGACTTCGAACCGGCAGAACTACATAACCGAAAAAGTGAATGGTCGGCCCCTCGGAGCATCATGATCATCATCATCACTCACTCTCACTACGCTCGAGTTTGGCAGACCATTTTTGGCAATGTCATATCACCGATGTTGCATCACAGGGTAGTAAAGACAAACCATCGGTCGCTAGATTAAGCTAAATTTGTTTGGGAAACTCCAGAAGAATGTCAAAATCTCAGCAGTCGAATTCTGATGGCTGTAATTCGGAAACCTTGGCACTCTTAACGCAGTGCAAAGCGATCGTTCTGCTCATAGCAAGGGCAGCTTCACCAAACACCAGTCTGCTATGGCGAAATTTCATGATTGTTGGCATTGTCAATGATTATATTGTTTGCCCATTTTCATATTTTTATCAGACAATACCATGATGGGACTCATGCTCGGGTCTGCTCATCTGAATGTGTAGCACGGTTCATCTTCTTCACTGGTGGTTACTACTTTTTTTTTGATAAAACTTGTTTTTTCAACACACCATGGCATAGTCTATGCCATGCATAAGCCGCGGGCATAGTCATAGCCTACGCCTCCCTTTTCGAATGAATGCAAGTGGCCTATCCACCTATGTGAAAGACACAATTATGCATGACGAATCGTGCTAATCTGAATGGTGTTGCTGGCATTTTCTGCTAAATGCTTGAATTATAAATTGAATTCGCCATTGTCATGATTCAATGTATTTGCTGCCAAATTCCTTCAGAACAGTAGGGCCTTTGAAGTTTGAGTTTAACTCAAGCCTTCAAGTTCAAGGTAGAGGCCTACTTAAAACAGGCCAGCAGTTTAGGGTTCTCATTAATCTCAACTTTTAGGTAACATTACTGATAACTGCTGGCTAACTGCTAGGCTACATGCTAGGCAGGCCCTAGGCTAAGGCTAGGCTGCCTAGGCAAGTCCTAGGCTTCAGTTTGGTTTACACATGCAGATGATCTCTATTTTTTTGTCCATAATTGAATTGCTCAAGTTTCTCAAATTCAAATTAACAATGCCATCCATCCGAAAAACTGAATTTTTAAAATAACCTTTTTTAAGGATTTTATGAAGGTGACTGAGGGCTAGAGGCCTCGGCCTACATAGAAAAAAGCACCAACAGATCTTTGCAACGCTCGTCAAGTTGGAAGTAGAAGGCTCACACGTACATTTGGACACTTCAGACAAGTTCTTCTGACTAGGCCTGTGGTTTACGAAGCCGTGCATCACGAAATGACCCTTTTAAAATTTTATTGCCACAACTAGTCCAGCCTCGTGAGTCGTTACCAGTGCATGAACATCGCGTATGATATATTGCAAGTTGTGGAGGTTTCCGGTTTACCTCAATGTGTAACATTCCTTGCTGCAATACCCATAGTCCCTCCCTGTGTTAACACAAGAAATTAGGTTAGTAGGGCTAGGCTAGGCCTATGTAGGTCAATTGGCTAGGCAGGCCCGGGTAAGCTAGGAATAACCAAGATATTTTGACAAGTTACTCAAATTGAATTATTTTCATTGAAAGGTGACTTATAACTTTAAAATGAGGGGTCGATCAAATCTGTAGGCCAAATATTAGCGAAGATAAGGGCAAATATGTGTTCGCGCCGTTTTTCCTCAAATTTAGTGACCGGGCATTGGATCATTCCACCTGCATATTTTTTCACTGCCATTGAATACTGTACAAATGGACGGCAAGGCTCATTTTTTGCACTTGGAGCAAGGATTTTCTTTCTGTAGGCGCATATTTTACAAAATCTCTGCCATCACTGCATGATTTTTCCTGTATCAAAGTTTTATGATTATTTTTTGTTTTCCTGTCCCTTCATAATGAGGGTTTTGAGGTTCAAATTTCAAAATTTTATTTTCCCAATAGGAATTACACAGTTAAGAAGTGACTTTCGATCACAGGTTTTGGTTTGAAGGACCCCTCTATTTGGAGACTGTGTTTATTCTTAGTAAAGCTTCAACTACCTGCCCTTGCTACGCTACACTATACTTTGTCGATTAGCACCAAATACGAACGGAAATTATTCGGTTATCTTTTTCCGCGTTTCAAACAACGATACTTGAGCATTTTTGTACAGAATCACATGTACACTATGCAAAATATACACACTGCGTTTTCGCACTATTTGAGGCCCCCTATTTGGTGGTTCTATACTTCATCCGGCTGAACTAAGGAGTGACGCCATAGCTTTCACACGCAGACTTAAAATGTGGAAAAAAAAAAAAAATTGGCAGTAAAACCCAGTTGTAATCCGCGAGTGTAAAAGTCCGGCGTGCGCGAATACGCATGTACATAGCTGGCCCAAAGCTATGTACGACGAATCATCAGTTGGATCGAATTTATTAATACGAATAAAAAAATTCGTTCCCCTTAGCCATGGGGCGCGCCATTAACCCATTATAAGCTACAGCTAGCTACCAGACCATACATACAAAATAATAGGACATGTTTTTTAGAATTATGAAACTATGTTTTCCCTTACAATTAATTGCACAATGTCAGATTCGGAAATATGCTGTCTGTTAATGATAACATAAGATAGAAAATATTAACCGACCGACGGAAATAAATATCAATCGAACGGAAAGTCCATGTTGTGAATTTTTTGTACTTAAAAGTAAGGGAGATCTTTTGGAGAGTTAAACGCGGTGATTTGTCACTCGTCAAAAAGAAATGCATTTGAAGAATTTAATTAATTTAGTCCAACGCTGTGAGGTAGCGTTTGTAGTGCCTTAGTGGAAATGTTTTTACTTAAAGTGGGGAGTCCTTTTGAGAGTTAAATATGGTGAGTTGTTAACTTCAGAGTATTAGAAGAGTTTACGTTTAAAAAAAGTGGGATGTGGTGTGTTTAGACTGTTGTAATGTTTACAATTTGAATTAGGGCAGGTTATGTCTGAAGTTTAATATGGCGAGTTACCACAGACTATCATAATTTTTTGTTCTTCTTCCCAACTTACTTTCATATATGAAATAGTAGTTACATCAAAATTCTTCCTGTACTGTGAAGGTGACACCTCACCATAACCATATCTACCCCTCTAAACTATCCTCCCTATAGGCCTACTTGAACAGTACAACCTCCTTTTAATTTCTTCGTAACACACACAACCCAGAATGTTCACCCAAACACGTAACTCTTGTATACTCTGAATTAACTTCACCACATTTAAACTCGTACAAAAAGAAAAAGGAGGCCTTTCACAATTTGTAGGGTTTTCAAACCATCCCCAATACCTCACATAGACTCCGACCTCCCAAACTTTGGCCCATATCTAAACTCGGGCCATAATGAGTACCTCACCATTTTTGACCTCTCTTAATGACTACCCCCACTTTAAAGTACAACATTCCCAACTCCGCCAATATAATATACAACGACACCTGTTGCCAGCAATACTCTTAACTCTTCTCACCTCCCTGATGTGATATCTCAACCATATTTTAATGCTCCAAATTTTCAATGTCTGCCTGCAATGATGGGAGCCACCAGTGCTGAAAATTACGAATAAATTGTATTCGTATTTTTTTATTTCGTCCCTTATTATCAACTGACGACGAAGTAAAATCAAAGGCTTAGTGTAAAACGTGAAAGCCCAAGCACTAGTTTATTGGAACTTTATTTCCTTTAGACTTCTACATTCCCTAGTACTTGCGCTTTCACGTCGCTTTAAAGCCGAATCAAATAATAGTCCGATTTAGGGCCCCTGCCAATCCCATTACACTCCAAGGACACTCTTGCATTGCAGAAGCAGCAGCAGTCAGATTACTGAAATGAAGGAGTCAAAACAAAACCTACACTTCAAACCAACAAAATCCAACAACTCCGGTAAAAAAATACCGCGAGTGACTACCGCTGTAAATACGTGTAGGCCTAAACATTATTTGACTTCCACAGGCCTCTGGCTGTGACAGGTAACATTACAGCACTTTGCTGAGTAGAGTCAGCAAACTGCTCTTGCAAGGATCTCATGGTTTATGTTAGGTTTATGGACTGGTATTATTTTGAGGTGGTAAATAACAAAATGTGGATTTCTCCTAAAATGCTCATGAACCCTGTGGGTATATTATTTATCAATTCAAGTTAATATTCTGAGGGTTAAACCACAGCAAAAAGGCGATGAATAGCTTGAAATACTATCTTTATCCCCACAATATAGTCCGGAAAATCCCTCGGGCCAAGTATACGTGCTCTGCCTTTACGTTTCGAAATCGTGATATTTGACCTAAATCAAGTTGATGCTCATTTTGATAACTGGTGTTGCCAACCATAAGTCATCTCCGGCTGAGATGGTTCGGACGTGAATATTACGTATAAAGAGTTCATTGGAAAAAGGAACGGTGAATTCTGCCGATGCGATATTTGGGGAATTGTGGTATTATTTAAGCCCCACACTTGATTGCGCTAACCAATGGCTGGTGCCGGTGTCTTTTACAACTCATCGGTGGAATACACGGGTAGTAGAACGGAACCACCCAAGTGGGGCATCTTGCCCAGTCGCTTGGAGCTGAATATTGGCTATAATTGTGGGGGCAATTGTGTTGCTCTTTGAGCTCTTTTTCGTAAGTAAAATATTTTTGCAGTGGTGTGAAGATGAAGATAACGCATAATGCTCATGAGGGAGGGGTGTGGTGCTGTCCGTGTACCTTACAAAGATAACGAGAATAAATAATCACGATGGTGACCGTATCGGCTTACTATCAAAATTCGACAGCTTGCGCTGAAGCCCTAAAGGCTAAGAGCACGTAGTTGCTTGGGCTTGTTGTATTAAGTAGGAACTTATCTTGTCTACCGTTGGTACCTGCCTGCTGATTATTTGTGCTCAGTCATAGAGGATCTTCCTGACCGGGACGGTGTACATTAAACCGTAATGATAGAAAGGTCTACGTTTCAGTCTCATGGTCCTTAGTTTACCACATGTGATGAAACAGACATCTCCTAGACCTAAAACAAATCTCAACTCAAGTTATCTGGTTACTGAAAAAGTAATCTTTGAAAGTTGCTCATTCATCTTGTAAAGTTGATCATTTTTATAAAAGCAAATATTTCTCAAAGAATAATTATGGGAATGCGGTACATGGGTAGCTCGTTAACGTAGCGTTGCACGTCGTCGGTACCTACCTCCTACAACGATGCACGTTAGTCTATTGAAAATGCCGGGGTGGGTGCGCAGCGGATCCGATGAGGAATCAGCAAATTCAGAATCATTAAAAAAACAGCACTTGTTGGAAAATCTTTACATTGATGTAGTCCTAAATTATATTATACGCACGTTGTTTCTTTGACTAATTCTCTAATTTTCCATCAGTCATGGTTAAAATATATGATTTGAAACGTGAATTTTTTGAACCGTTAAAAATCTCAATTTAACACATCGCAAGTCGCCCCAATAGATAAGTTGAGTCGCCCTGGATTGTTCCCGGTATATGCACGAGCATGCTTATGTTCACTGATTACCAATAAATTAAGAACAGATACACCCGGAAGTGGGAGAGACTGTGTTTAGCTTCATTTTCGGTCATGCTGTGCTTTTTAGGGTTCAAATTTATCATGGATTTAAGCCTGAGCTGTGCACAGTTTGTATTTTTAAAATTGAGCTAGGGATGGAAAAGTTTGGAAAGACTTCCATATGTTACCCCCTCGTATAAATTTACATGTATACAAAGTTTATTTTAATTTGGCCTTGTTTCATCAAAAAACGCGAATAAACAGCTAAATAATTTAACTTTTAGTTGCATGTAAATCGATGAGGGGGGGGGGGTGGTAACATAGGAAGTCTGCCAAAGTGTTATATGCACGGATTTCGTACGTGTCACAAAGGACTGTAAGTATACAAAATTCTTGACTTTGTGGCCACGTGGACCCCGTGTGTTTGAAGGAAACTGCCGCTTTGGCTAGGGAGAGAAGATAGGGGCATCAGAGCGGAAAAGCCAGAGCAACCCGGGATAGGTACATGGAGTAAAGAATGTTCACATATGTGACCCCCTTTTACAAACCCAGAGAGCAGAAGAGACAACAAGTTAGCCCGAAAGGTTTTGCTCGGCCTTTTTCCGCACATAGCCCCTACTATCTCCCTCTCTAAGCCAGAGTGGCAGTTCATTAAAAAACGGATCCACTGATGCCACACCAAAGTCAAGAATTTGGTATACTTACAGTCCTATATGACACGCAATCCATGATAAATGAAGACTTTTGATGTTTAACTTCCCTACTAGCTCGATTTTTAAAAATACAAAACAGTGACACAGCTGATTCTTACATCCGTGAAATGTCGGCCCTAAAAGGGCACAAAGTGACCGAAAATTAGAACAAATAAAACTAAACACAGCCGTCTCCCACTCGGGGATGTCGTAATTTCTTGGGAATCAGCGAGACAAATAAGCATGATAGTGCCATTCTAAAAAAAATAAACCGAACAATCCAGGGGCGACTGCTATGTTTAAATGGGATTTTTAACGGGTTTTAATGAAAATCACGGGGGGGGGAAGGACGCCCGATGTTCGATACTAGATGTATTGGGATTTTGGAGTTAAGTTTGTTATTATGGCTATTACAGTATTTTGGGGGTGTAACTTGTGAGCTAATATTATGTTAGGAGGGTAGGTTTCCAAATTGTATTTGTTGATCTGTTTCACCTACTGGTGGTTTTTACAGGACATGTGTAATTTAGAGCCGTCAACTAATAGTCGACTAATAGCAGTGCTGTGTAATACATAGTGCATTTTTAAACATTTTAACAAAATTAAGCATTGAAGAAAAAAAAAACACTTCTGCATTTATTTTAATCCCAGGTTTATTTTTTTCCTCTGTCAGTGAATGTAATGCTTGGTTTAATCTCTAAGCACAGCGATCATGGCCATCTCATCAAGTATCACACCAACAGCACCATGGCAAGCATTCCTTCTCTTGACTCATCAGTAGGCCTACAGTCACCGTAATAGGATAGTGCCATTTAACCCACACTCATAATCTTTCCACCGATAATAAACAACTGGTGTATCCCCGGACAATCTTTTCCCACAGATGAAGTCTGGCAAGTTTCAAATATTTGTGGTAATTAAAATCCATGGCTCTGATCACTATAGCATTGGCCTCAGAGTGGGCAATATTTGGATTGTCTTAAAGACATATAATAGTTGCACCCAAAAGAGTAAATATTTGAAATTTGCAAGATAATTACAGTGATAGTGAAGGATTAATTATAATTTTCCTAATTTTATTTTTTGAAATTGAAAAAAATGTCAGATATGGAAAAAACATGAATCTTTATTGAATTGTGTGTTGTAGGAAAGTGTCTTGTATGGTCAGTTACGACTAAACTATCCAATTTTTTTCCCTTATAGATTGCTTTCAGCTGTTTGTAGCATATTAGGCGTTATATTAGGATACCTATACTGGAATACAGACATGCAAAAATATGTTTTTTGATGATTTTTCAATTTGCGATTTAGCAAATACCACCGATAGTGTCTGTAAAAGGGCTACACTTTTTTTCTCAATTACCCTGCGTTATCGCAAGGGGTGTAAAGATGTTGAGGTGAATATATGAGCAAAAAATGGGGAGCGACCAAAATGTTATACAGTACTCTATGGGGGTTACAAAATCACATTTAGCTCTCACATAAAAATGGATGACATATTGGCACAAAATTTACTGATGGAGTTTTGAGGTTAAGGTTATCCAATCATTCCCCCCCAAACCCCCCCCCCCCCCCCCCCCCCCAACAAACCCATCCCCCCAGGCAAAACTATGTAACTAAATTGGGTCATTCCCTTTAGGCCGTGCTTGTCACATTTTACTTTATAAGAGGGGTTTGATTTTATTTTGGATGATGTTACGATAAAGGCACTTTTGATTTGACTTTGGAAAGTCTAAAAAATTTTGTATATTTGTAGCGATGCAGGTACAGGTGCAGTAGTTTGTCTTATTAACCTACACAAATTAAATGGAAGGCTTACATTTTGAATGCACAAGTGTTTTTCTTCTTTCTTACCAATGTATCATATGAAAAGATACAACTAAACTTATCCAACTATCCTTCACTTTCAAGACATTCCTAATTTTCTGATTTTATGGTTCACTGACAGTGCCTTTAATTTTTAGATTTTCTGATTTCGAACTTCCGAAGGTGCATGTAAGTGATTCTAGCACTCTTATTTTTGTATCGTCTGCAAGAATTGCAAAAACCCATAGGGGGATTCCTATAGTCGTTATGCCTGTGTATCAAGTTTGATGTGTGTGTGTGTGGTTTTTTTTTTTTTTTTTTTTAAAAATGTTAACCCTTAATATATTGCATGCTGTCATGAGTTCCGTAAGGAGTTACAGTGATGTAACTTGGTGGAAAGGAGGACGGGGTGAGGTGAACATGTTCGATGACCTCATGTGACCTTGGTGACCCCATGTGACCTTTAGACGGTCAAACTTTTAACCCTTAAGATATTGCGTGCCGTATGAGTTCCGTAAGCTAGGGCTACGATGATGTATACTTGGTGGAAAGGCGGAGGAGGAAAGGGTGAATGTGTGTTGGTGACCTCATGTACCCTTTCATGAACTCGTGTGACCTTGGCCCCATTCACAAACCACGACAGCAGCAGGACACTTGCAGTCCGGGAACAGCGTGTATTTGTTGTTTATGATTCACTAGATCTCCTGCAAAAAGGCTATTTCCAAAATCTAATCGATTCTGGCCATGTGTTTTAATGTTATGATCAAATGTTTGGTATCCTCATGCACCATAGGCCACTGTATTGTGCAATTTCGTCCATGTACGGACAGACAGAAAATACAAAATCTTAATTTTTTCTTGAGAGATTGAATTTGAATGTAAGATTAGGCACACATGCTATACTTAGGCCAACTGTTTAAATGATATAAAATGTTCGACTTTTGAGAGGTATAGGAAGGGAACGAGCGTGGATCATAAAAATACCTCTTTTAAGATTCAGCTTCCAAGTGTGTATCATCACGAGGCCTCACACCAAAAGTATAGGGCTAATTCATGATTTTGGACATTGCTGGTAAAATGGAATATTGTGATTGGTAAATTCTTGTAAATATACTGGGAAATATCATCGTTTGTTCACTGAAAATTCTGTTTAAGGTTGGTAAATTTCGCAAAGGTGTAACATTTTTTTTTTATATCACTTTTTTCTTTGTGGAGGTAACAGACGAGCTGCTGTGTAGCCCACTGAAGCAGGCACATTCATATTATTTTTTTTTTTTTTTTTTTTTTTTTTTTTTTTCTTTTTTTTTTTTTTTTTTTTTTTTTTTAAATCGATGATTATAGGATTACTTCACCATGTGGCCCAGCTACCACATTGAGCCAAACTACACTTCATCAAGTCTTCATGTACGGTGTATAAAAGCTAAATCAAAGTCAAGTTCTATACCTGCTGTGGTGTTAACACATTAAATCCGATGAAATTTCTGAGCACGAACTTCACTGTCTGTAGAGTTCAACATCTGTAGGCACCCATAACT
>JAMKCH010026676.1:0-17574 GCA_023653785.1 Ophioderma brevispina
CGAGGACCGATGTATTTTTTTTAGTTTTAGGGAGGGGGATATGTTCCACTCCTTATATGACATTATTTATATCAGACGTGTGAACCAATGAACGAAGTTGGTAGAGCGCCTTGAACAAGGCTATCATCTGTCATGACCTGTGTACATTCTCACAATGAATTTTTCTGGTTTTTACTCAGGAGATAGCTCTTACATGCCCCTTACTAATGTACCACAAGTACCCTGTGAGTATATTAACCATACTTCTGACAAATACAAGATTTGGGAAATAAAAATACTGTTATATATATTATTTTGTGTTTTGATCTGTACAGCCAGATGAAGTCCGAGAAATCTATCACTTCCACTTCAAGAGTTGGCCGGATCACGGTGTACCGAATGATCCAAGTCGTGTGTTGAATTTCTTGGGTGAAGTCAACAATAAACAAGAAAGCATCTCGGGAGCTGGCCCTATTGTAGTGCATTGCAGGTACGAGTAGTGTCCATGGAGTCAACTGGGGCGGGTACCTTAGCAAAAATGGGCTATTGTATGTTCAATTAAAGGCACTTGTTCCGATTTAAGTGTGTCATGTTCTCTATTTAAAATGAGAGCCTGGCACTTACACACACACTCACCCCCAAGTCCAAGTTTCATGGGAAACAAACTTGGTTTGATGGAAGAAAGGATAATAAATATTGCAGTGCCTTTTTTACTACTGTGGTTATATTAATGGTTAACCATTAAAAAGGGCAGGATTTTATCTGTATCTTCAGAAAGAAGTTAATTTGGAGGCTTAAATTTCAGGATGACAATAAGAAAAATTTAAAAGGCCTTTCATATGATATAAAAACGGATTCTACATCTTGGAAGTCAGGGAAGTCAAAAACAATCAGAACAAGGACCTTCAAAGGGATAAGCAACAAAAATGCAAGAGAATTAAAGTGTGCAGAGCTTATAAATCAGGAATAAGTGTGTACAATTCCATATAACTACTTGAATGTAGGAAAAAAATACTAAATAGTAAAAAATAGAAGTATTTGAGGAAATTTTTCATACCGTCTGTCGCAAATAAGCATACGGCGATGGCGTCTCAAAATCTGCACTAAACAGCTGATTGTATTTTACACCAGTACAGAATAAACAAAGATCAGTAGTGTTGGTGTTTGATGTCAAAATGCACAGGTCATGGTACACAATATCAGGCTTAAGAATCTGGGATATTCAAAGGAAATGTTTTTTTTAATTTTACAAGTCAGAATTTTTATATGTACGTATAGAAATTACAGAATCCGATAAAAAGCACTGCCTTGTCTTTAATACACTGATTTCAAGCCCTCTACTTGCAGGTTGTGTTAGCACATCCATGCCAGTAACAAAAATACCAAAATATGAATTTGGTGATTTTTTCCGATGTTTTGGATCAGCAAATCGAAAATCCCTTTAACTTAAATTACTTAGTTTTAATTACTTATTTATAAACACACAAACTATTAAGAAAAATCACAAAAGACAAATGTTTTAGCATTCATTGTACCTAAAATGTCTAATTTTGATAGCAACATTCAGTAAGTCTAACAAAATAGAAATAATGTACATTGTTATTGTTTTGTTTTCTCATCCACAGTGCTGGTATTGGCAGAACGGGAACCTTTATTGTAATAGATATAATACTAAATCTTATCAAACAACATGGTAAGTACAGACTTCATTATTATCATCATCGTCGTCATTGTCATCATCATCATTGTCGTCATTCATCGTCATCGTCATTGGTATTGCACAAACCTTTTCCTATTCAGTTTAGTAAAAGGTACATCTAGTCAGAGTCAAGGAGAACAAAATCGAGGGATCGTATTATCAACCTATGCAGGTGGCAGCCAAGAGATCCCAATATTGGCTATCACTATTAGTTTAACACGTAAAAGCAGAAATCTTGATGATGAACAAAAAAATGCTGATATTTGAATGATTTTAAGATAATTATTTTCGTATCAAAAACCATGGGACTGAAGAATCCAAAAGTGAATCCACTCTAAGGATTATTTATGGATTTTTGTATATGAATAATGAAAAAAAAGATGATGGGGATGTCGTATTATGGTTTTGGGTCATTGGAAACATCCATGACCAACCCACATTAAAGCGCCTAAATCGTTTTTGGGGTTTGTGTCTGCATTGCGTAATCTATTTTGATGTGTTTGGGCGAGTTGCTAAATTGAAAGCGACTTGGCCGCCATCCTCTTATCAAACCTTCACTGATATTTAACAGCATATCTGTATCTCTCTCTTATCTAATGTAGGCCTTGATTGTGAAATTGACATCTACAACACTATTCGGCTGGTCAGAGGTCAAAGGTCAGGACTGGTGCAGACGGAAGCACAGTACAAATTTGTTTTACCATGCTGTACAGCAATACATTGCAACATTATTACAAAGAGTACAAGCAGAGCAGGTGAGTTTTGCCACAGGGAATGAGCCAATTAAATTTTAACGGGGCATTTCATGATCTATAGCCTCGTCCCCCGCCTTACCTAAAAATGTTGAGATTTTTTATATCATATGAAATGTCGGTGTAAGTATAGTATGTGTGCCTAATCTTATGTGCAAATTCGAACTACTCTGGAAGAAATTCGTAATTCTGTGTTTTCTATCTGTAAATGGACAGAAATTACAACACATGGGGCACCGTGATAGAAACATTTGCTCATAACATCAAAACGCACCATTGGAATCAACTAAAATTTGGAAATAACCTTTTCTTGTGCATATCTAGTGAACCATAAACAAAATATGAGGTGCTAGGATTACAAAAAACACCTTTAATTGACCTTTTGAAATGAACATCTTTAAGGGATTAGCAGCGATAATGCGAGAGAATCGAAAAAATTTGGAAATGCATTTTTTAAACTTATAAATCAGGGATAAGTGTGTACAATTCCATATAACTGCTTTAATGTAGAAACCAAATAGTGAAATAAATGGAGTATTTGAGAAAATTTGTCATACCGTCTCCTACCAACAGACATACAGCGATGGAGTCTTAAAATCTACAATAAACAGCTGATTGTGGTTTACACCAGTACAGAATAAACAAATATCAATAATATTTGTGTTTGAGTTCAAACTGTATTGATCATGATGCACAATATCACGGTGAAAATCTGTGATATTCACTGGGAAAGGCTTTTTCGATCTCAATCTGAATTTATATACGCACCGGGGTATACAGAACATTTTACCGAACTCGGATAAAAAGGTGCTACCTTGTCCCTTTAATACAATGGATTTCAGCCAACTACTTGCAGGTTATGTTCGCATATCCATGGCAGTAACAAAAATACAAAAATATGAATTTTGATGATTTTTTCGATGTTTCGGATTAGCAAATCGCTGCTAATCCCTTTAAACAAGCTGCATGCAACAAAATTATATTTCCGAGTATTTCAGGGAAATTCAAAGCATTGCCTTCAGAGTTTATCACTGAACAAAATTTATCTGATATAAATTAATATAATTATATAATTAACCAATGAGGAATGTATTAGCATTATTGACAGCATTATTATCTGCATTATTCATGCTTTGACCTTAGCCACGCTTATTTTGTGAATATGACTTCTGCGCCAATACAACATGCACTATCACTGTGACCAGGTGGCGTGTAGAATTTTGAATAAAAAATGCTACGTTTAGGACAATTGTATGTGTGTGTCACTAAAATTTTAAGTTTTTTATGCAGTGGCCCACAGCTTATATTCTTTGAATATAGTGAGCGCAAAAGCTGAGAACCGCAAAATTCTAGTTGCTTCTACTATCCAAACAGCTGGACTGATTTAACTCAAAATTTGTAATCAGATGTTTTTGGTGATATGCTTCCATGTGAGGGAAAAACATATGAAAATATGGACCATGATCGGGTTACCTACCTTGAAGGTCCCAGGAAATGAGATGATAAACCTACTCCAAATCTTTATGGGACATTCCATTTCAATAAACAGGGCCAGAAAAAAGAATACACTACCAGTGACATCATCAGTGAAACTATTGATTTTCAGTCAGTGTCATGAATAGATTCACACCAGTCACCTGGAATTTTCTATTACTCTCTGAAAAATCAATGATACCACAAATGATGTCATCACCAACCCAAATATTGAATGCTTTCTCGTCCCTCCTTGTAGAATTGACACAAACCACATCAATTCTATTTGCATTTCCTGGGACCTTTAACAGTAAGTAACAGAACAAGGATTAATTTCTGTTGACTAGCTGGATGCTTGATTGTAACAACATTTTGCATTCATGTGTGTTATTTCTCATCAGAACACTCAGAAAACAGGACGTGATTATATCAACACAAAGAAAGCACACCACGAAGCAAGTCAGGCACGCCACGAAATGCAGTTACCCGACAGGCCAGCTCCACCACCGCCGCCACAACCAGAGCTCAAATTGTATGAAAATGTGGGACCAATGAGAAATATGGTAGGTTGTAATAAGCTAAATAGTTAATAAATTAGTGAGTAAAATGGAGTCATCCATGAAAAACTGTTTCTTAATTGAAAGATTCTGAATGGGGTGGGGGGGGGGCATTGTTCTTGGAAGTTTATTCAATTATCATACCCTTACAAGTCCCATTCACAGACTAATTGTAAAACTCAAAAAAAGTTTTGTCTCAGCCAGTGGTGGCACTGAGTAAGTAGTTATCTAAATGCCTCCTGTTTGAGTATCTTGCCACCAGTCAAGTTTAAAAACAGCCAGTAAGGGCCTTTATAGGCCATCTTTTTACCTCCTTACACATTCTATCCTTACCCCTCCCATCCAAAAAAAATTCTACATTTAGCTTCATTTTGATAGAAGTTTCTTGACAATGTGATAATAGCTTAAAGTGCTCTAAAATTAAGTAGGCAAAATATGGAAAACAACAATTTGAGTATTAAAAGGCCCCATAAATTCAAAGTAACTTGGATAAGGTAACCAGCTATTTTTCTTGTAGTCAACACTTTTGTGTTAAAAAGAAGAAGACACTCATGCACTCAGAATTGGTACTATTTTCTAAGTTTGCCTGTGTTTGTATACATCTCTTGGTGGCCAATCCCCATGTTGGCCCAACAGTTTTTGCATTGCCGTAATAAGAAATTGGAACATGTTCACCATCGTAGAAAAAATGTGACATTTTTAAATTGACAACCTTCTAAAATTACTACAGGTTAATGATATTTTGAGGTTAGTCACACTGGCCCTATAGGATCACATTTTCCAAACTGTATAATCAAATAAAAAAATCTGGACTAAACTATTATCTAAATACAAGAATTTTTTAAAAAGTATAGTTTGCCTAGCTACGGTGAACAGTTATGGAGTGAGGAAAAAAAATCAAATGTGACCACAAGTCATGATAAAGGTCACGGACCTTGACTGTATGTGGTGGATTGGTATTAACCTTTTTGGTCATCGTAATCCAGAAAAACAATGGCAGATACACTGGACACAAAAAAGTATCTCGGCCTGTTTTGGATCAGTATTGTGCAAAGTCAGACCAATTTTGAAAGTTTTCGCAAATCTACATTTTATTGTCTAGGTCGTGACTCTTTCATTTAATACCTGGCTTGTACAAAAGCGTGCAGAAATGGCTTGAGATAGAACGCCTGAAAGGCGAAAACCCAAAAACCAAAGTTGAAGTTTTGATTTTTCATGGGCCATTGCAGTGCAAAACTGGAACACGAACACGTGTAACACAATCATATGGCAAGTCGGCTTTCTCGCTGCATTCAGCGGAAAAACTCTTAATGATAAAATCAATCCATCACATATTATTGCGTTTGTACCACACAACAGTGGACCATGTGAAAAATCCAAAAACTGCAACAATTGGTTGGGGGGTGGGCGGCTTTCGGGCGCTCTATCCCAGCCATTTTTCGCGCTTTTTACAAGCGAGGTGTTAAATGAAAAAGAGCAAGACTAGGCAACAAAATGTATATTCGAAAAACTTCTCAAAATGGGTTGACTTTGGCACACAACATGATCTAAAAAAAATGCCGAGAATACTTTTATCCTTTCTCCTGTGCCGGTTTATATAGTAAAACTGTAAATTTTGTCAAATCCTTGTGAATGCAATGATTGGATCTGGTAGAGAACCTTGCCTTTATCAGAGACACCATTTTACCGCTTGGCACCTGCATAGTATGGGTTCCACTGAACCTTAGCAACAAAAGTTTCTGGTAAAGAGAGCTATTTAAAACTGAATTTTCACTGATTGTGTTTTAAATACAGTTGGATATGTCCATTGACAACTCTCTCTGTATCTTATCTAATTTCTCCACAGGCACCACAGAGTAGGAAAAAGGCCACTTCTTTAAGTGGACGCCAGCCTCCTTTACCACCTCCACAATAATGATGTGCTGCCGTGGAAAACTGGTGTATAGATATATGGGGCATCATTTATGCAGTAGGAATTAAATGGAGAAAACTAACAAACCAAACCAAAAGAAGAAAAAAGTGAAAAACAAGTAGATGTTTGCATTATTTTTAATTTTCATGAATTCCACCATAGATCGCCATGGAAATTCAAATACATACAAAAACATGTGAAAAAGAGGTAAGAGTTCCATATGTACCCCTTGAAAGTTATACGTGTAACAAATTCTTTTTTATTTTTGGCCTAAAGATTAGGGTATTTGTTAGTGTAAGGCCATAAATAAACATAATTTGTTTCATGTAGCATTTTAAATAGGGTACATAATGTGATACAATGAAACAAAATGAGTCATTTGTTGAGCAAAGTCAGTTTTCGATTTCAGTTTATGTGCCATTTCCTGGGCTTCAGTTAGCTGAAACTTAAAGGGCCATGGTCCGATCGCTAACACACTCGTCCCCAGAACAGCAGATTTTACCAGAAGTGGTCCAAATTTTGGAATCTGAAGAAAGCTACCATTTTTCTCATTTTCCCTGTAAAATCTTAGGGTTTAAAGGTGCAACGAGAGATTTCAAATAACAGGTGTCCCTAAAAATGTGAAAATTCTGATTTTTGCACTGGTCTAAAGCTTTCTATCAAATATATCCTCATCTGAGAGGATTAAGCTGAGAACTGTTTCTTTGGTACAAAATTGTGAAATTTCTAATTTCCTATAGGAGCAAATATGAGAAATTCAGCCTATGTTTTCTATTGAATTATAAGCATACACAAACCACCTGTTGTTTTCATTTTAAGCTATTTCTGCGGCCAAATAAAATATGGGGAATTGTCTAATCTACATGAAATCACTACATGTCACAGAAAATATATATGACTTCAAATCTCGCGTTGCACCTTTAAGGATGATTGGTGTGGATGTTATGAGCAAAAATGTGCTCCATTTTGGAGGACCAATATGAATTTTACAGAGTACTCCCAAGGGTATTACAAATCACATTTTAAGCTCTCACATCAAAACTGGTTGAAATATCAGTGTGAAACTTTAGAGATGGGGGTTTTGGGGTGAAGGCCATTCTATCAAAATGAAAGCTTTATATACTTAAATCGGGTCATTCCCTTTTAGAGGTGGGTGACCCCATCATGGTTAGATTTTTCGTATATGATGTTGCTCCGTCACATGAAAGCATATCACCAAAAGCATCTGATTGCAATATTTGGTATAAAATTGGATTGGTTGAGCCCATATTTGTTGGTTGAGCTCGAGAGCGAGACCAATCATTATCATGCTTTGAGGTGTACGATACGCGATAATATCGGATCTTATGCATGATAATGATAAAATTGGATGATTTGCGCCCAATATTTATTGGTCTCGCTATGAGTTTTAAAATATTGGGCTCGACTGCGTCTCGCCCAATATTTTTGCAACTCATAGCTCGACCAATAAATAGGGCTGAATCAATCCAATTTTATTACAATATTGGGCGTAAATCATCCAATTTTATCATTATTTTTTTTTATCCAATATTTTCCCACACATGGATCCATACAAACTGAGTTAGTTAAATCGGTCCAGCCGTTTGGCTAGTACAAGCACAAATTGGCCCATAGGGCAGTGTGTGTTAAAAATTTTGAGATGTTTTTGTTCATAACAACAACAGGAAATATTTCCTGTGTGTAAAATTTCCCTGGGGTAATGAGAAAAATATTAACTTTTTTCTGATACCAAAATTTCAATTTTGATGGGAGTAAAGTGGGGGGATGAGTTTGTTGATCGGGTCACCCACCTTAATTGGAACTTACCAGTACAGAGAGGCTGTAATATGGAGTTTTAGGAATGGAATGTACATAAAGGAAAACCACGTGAACATAAAATAGCTATAGCTCAAAATCATATTAGCGACAAATGATTCATTGGACTTGCATTTCCTGATATAAGGTCATTTTTAAGTGTTGGCTCAGAATCAAAGAAATACAAAGGCATTTGAACGCTCTAATTGGCATATCTCCAAATCAATATTAGCGACAAATGATTCATTTGACTTTGCATTCCTGAGATAATGAGGTCACTTTATTTTTGCTCAACAATGAAATACCAATGAATTTGAATGAGATAATTGGGTGTATCTGAAAATGTATATTAGCAACAAATGACTCAATAGCTTGATCACTTCACAGCATATTGAACAGGTTACAGACACCACAAAATTAACAACTCAGTGGTATTTCCTAAGAAAATGAAAATCGTGGAAACTCTTATTTGGAAAATCTACAGCTTATATGCGGTGACGTATGTTAAAGCAATTGTTGTGGGATTCCATTCTCTTCATTGTGGCAAAGTGGTGTCATTTTGGTCAAATATTCACCGTACAACTGTTGGCATGAAGATTGCATCCACAATACTTACGTCATCATGATGAGCTGGAGGGATTGCATTGTACCACTGGAGCAGCTCTGGACTTCTATGGTGTTAGTCGAGAAATACGACTAAGTGGAATACTAGAAACAGCTCACAAAGATATTCAACTAAGGTCACCGTTACTCGTCACATTTTATATGAGTGGGGTAGCTCACATCATGATTGTTATGATGCATTTTATTGTATATGTAAATAAGGTCAAAATGCATTATCATGTTTAGGTTAATTTAGATTGATTTTAGTTTAAGTACCAATATCACAATGAAAAAGATTCTTTACCAAATCATTTGTGATAAGAAATATGAATTACATGAATTAGAAGGTAGATTGACCAAATTGGATGTCAATTTTTTTAGCTCATTTGGGCAATAGAGTTTTTGTCCTTGCATTAGATGAAAAAGAAACAGAAGTGATATCTATCTGCCGGCAGATGATATTGTCATGTGGGAGCAAGAAGGTCGTAAGTTCTATAGCTGCCATGTGATACATCTGTGTGCTGCCATGTATTAGGTTGACTTTAGTTTGTTTCTTGAGGCAGTGGCTCTTGAAATGATTCAAGTGACTGCCACCTGAAGAGTCATATCAAGAGCCACTGACCAAAGACTTGGCATAATAGTATGTTTGATGGGAATTTCTGACAAATGGCAGCTATTGCACTTACGACCTTCTTACATTCACATGATGCTATATTAAGGGGAAATTGGTGTATATGAAATTCTCAGACAGTATTGCATAGCCAAATAAAAAAAAAATTGTTTGTCTTAAATATGATGTGTGTTGAAAGTTGCTGCATTAGTTTCAGAAGTTGGCAAGCAAATACTTCTTTGGTATTTGACCTGCATTGAAGCATGGTGTGCATAAAAAAGGAAATGATTTACTAACCTTCAATGAGTGGTTATCGTTCTCATGACAAGTTGAGAGCGACTCTGGTCACACAAGTTACGTGTTCACGACGATTGCTATGTTGGCCATCACACAAGTATTTCCCTGCAAGTATATTAAGTTTTGGCTGATTTTTTTTTCTTTTGAAAGAAATTTGCTTTCAAATAAAGTTTACTTTAATTCCAAAATTCCATTTGAAACCGACATACCATTTTAATGTGAGCGGTAATTGTATGTATTACTCAAGCCCATAGAAGGACTGTACGAACTCTTTTCCGGTTACCATAAACAGACAATATTTTAGCCTGTAACATCGGAACGGGAAGGAAGTTGGTCAAAATATTTTGCAGTTGAGATGAGATGATATAGGTACCCTTTCCAAGGGTACCAAAATCTCAGGTTCGATGGTGTTTGAAGGTGGAGTCGAGCCAGAGGATCGGGTTGTGCCCCTTTAATATTTGCATTGGGCATTAAAATGACAGCATAAAAAATGTGGCTGATGTTTTGTAACAAGTGAAATTTCCATGTATTGATGAATTAAAATTATACATGATTAGTGAAATCATGGTTGAATACTGTGTTCTCTATTACTAAAAGCCGCACAACCTTTATGAAATTTGTATCGGAAGATACACGATGGTATATTATGTGTAGTATTTCTCATATAAACACTGCATTGTGATGAGGGGTGGTCACAGTGAAGAGGTAATAACAGTGGCATAACCAGGCCTTTGCAAATGGGGGGGGCAGAAGGGGTGCCGAGGTATTTTCTGAGACCAAGAGTTGTTTCAGCAATATGGATAAGATATGATTCTGCACGTATGTGCTAATTGTGTCAGTATGTAATATAATGGTGTTGCTATGACTAAACCCTATAAAAACCCTAAAATGTTTTTCAACAAATGAACTACATTCAGTGGTTCTATTGATAGATTTATTTTTGTAACTGTCTTGCCAAAACTTGATGGATAAAGAACCTGTGTTATGCATACAGATATCCCAAATAGTGTCTAAGCAAAAAAATATATTCTTAGACACAAGTAAAAATTGAGGGGTTGAATTTAAATTCTGACAAATGAATTGGGGATATTACTGTGAGATTGAAAAAAAGCAAAGTTTGAATTGAAATTGGCTGACCTGGGGTTTGTGTGACAGAACCTTTGTCAATTGTAACCATGTTTTATAGTTGGACACACGACACAGAATGAGTTGGACAATTGTATGTCTTATGTGATAATTTAAGCTATTTGAAATTCTGATTTATTATGACAAAAAGCAGAATAAATCTCATAATATCAACAGCGACACAGTTTTGACACCTGAATTGGATTATTTATTCCACTAACTACATTCTATACAAATTTTTGTTGCAGGCAAACATGATAATCACGAGTTACAATATGCTCATCCACCAAGGACACGGTTCAGTGGGTTGTACTTGTACATACATTGACATGAACTGACCTTGTGTGATCTGGGTATCAAATATACCCCAAAACCAGGGGGTGTATTTTCTAAATACACTGGCGAATGGAAGGTACTGAACTGTGCCAAGGGAATTGAGATTTTACTAGCTCATAGTTTTACAGATCTTTATGGACATTGGGCAGTAGAGGCCACTATAACATGCACATCAGTTACTACAGGTGGTGGCGGCCAAGAAATCCTAAATTTGGACATTGTCATTGGTTTAACACATAAAAGCGAAATCTTGACGAAAAATGTTATAAAGCAATATTTTCTCATTCCAAATTAAAACCGCTGGAGTTGAAGAATCAACTCCACTGGTTAGGATTATTTCTGAATTGTTTTGTATGAAAAATGGACAAGGACGAGGTCGTGTGTGGGTCATGGGAATACCCATGACCCATTCACATCAAAGCGCCTAAATTGGTTTGTGGTTAGTGTCTGCATTGCTTAAATCTATTGTGATTCCTTTTGGTACCCTTAACATACATACCCTGTGAGTTGCAGGGATGTAAGACTTAGGAAGTTTCTGGTATTTCCAGAAATTTGGCCATATTATAAAATTCTATCAAAAAATGTAAAACATTTTACATATTTGGACTTGTGTGATGGTATTTCAGCATAAAAAGCATACCCACATTTTTTTGTAGGGGATGTAACCCTTATAACTCCTTCTGTAGCCTTCTCTTTGGACGATTCCCACATAAAGGTTTAGCATTGCACGCAAGCGTTTGGCCACTTGGGCAAGGGCCGGATCAATTTTCAGGAAATCGGTGATATGCCCACTTATATTCCTGGAGTTGCCCCACAGGAGCTAGGGCTATTCAATGTGAGGCTGATGCGACAACCTCTTTGAAGAGATCGAAAAAACATTGGGCCAATTTGTTTTGACAGCACTGTTCATATACGGAAAAAAGATGAACAATCATTCCAAGTTTAATGCTTAACCAATAATAAGTCCGATTAAAGTAGGCTGTGTTGGTTTCCTCAATTTTGTTAATGGATTCTAACTATGGATTAGGTATTTTGTAGAGAATATTTTTGTAGAATATTTGCCCTATGTAGCAGCAATTGTTGAAGCTTTGTTCTAATGTTACTTTAGTCTTCATAGTGTAAAACTGTGAAAGCTTTCGTTTTCTTTTTTGCATTTGTAAAGTATTAACAATTTTTAATAAAGTCCACAAAACTCTGCTAGTTCTCAAAATACAGAGAGAGTAAAAATATTGAAATAAAAATATTTTTGTATGTAGAATACTGCATGATGCGATTTCTGTTAATTGTATGTCAAATATATTTTGTTGAAATTGGCTATTTTGTTTGTATTGTAATATTTGTATGAATTGGAGTGGCTGTTGCTAGTATCTACTGACACTAATGCGAGAGAGTGTGTGTGGGACCTACCAGAATAGTATCATTAGGTGACAAATTTAGGTAGAATTATTAAATTTAATCGCAAGTTATAAGAGCTGTAAAGTGTATCACTTCCATTTGAAGGTCATGAGCTATACGCACTGAAGTTATTTAATTCTCAAAGCTCTAACTAATAATGGCTGCAATTTGAGTGCCTTTAAAGAAAGGGGTGTAAGAGTAAACAAATATTGACTGCTTATATTCGTGCAATAGTAAAAATATACCACTTGGACAAATTTTGAGACCAAAATTGGTCCTCGTGATATATTTTTTACTATTGCGCTCATAGGCAGTCAATATTTGTATACTGACCGAATGATACATTTTTGCTATTGTACGAATACAGGCAGTCAATATTTGTTTTATATCATGATATCACCAGGTTTCTTTTCATGCCATGTGATAGTAAAACTACTACCAATTGTTATAATCATGATATAATAAAAAATTCTTACACCTTGTGAATATTCATGAAACTAACCATGCCATTTCATGGTTGATTTCTATTATGAGTGTCATTTCCCTAGGGAAATAGCCTGGACTGTTTCCCTACAACCTCATCCTCAGAGTCACAGTGAGGTGTAATAAAACAAATACTGCATGGGTTACATCGGGAAAATAGGGTGCACTATTTTCCCTTGGTACTGGCTCTTAGCCGATCACCCCTATCCTTTGGGTTCGGGGTGATAGGCCTGTAGCCAGTACCTCGGCAAAATAACGAGCCCTATCTTCCCTTTAACCATGTAGTATTTGTATACTATCACATGGCTGAAATCACTCTAATCATGATATAATTATCATAGCATAGCTTAGTCCTTATTTCCATTTAGGCATTGGTAAGTTAAATACTTCTGTCATGATTTTTTATCAATGAGTTATATATATGCAAAATTTCCTGCTTATAAGGAGTAGTTAAGAGGCTGGTGAAATCTCCCTGTACTCCGTCAGATATTTACTCATTGCATTAACCTTCTTAGTGTGTCAGCCTTGCGAAGGAGTATAATCTGCTAGAATTTCCTCGGCAAGATTGGGTACCCGCAGCGTGATGTGCACCAACCCTGTGATGCACAATAAGTTTTCTTGACGCGTCACATGATTTGTAATTGTTTGAGAGGGTGCGCCTATATCACGCTTTAATTTGGCATAATACCTGCGTTGCTTTCGGCTTGCTGAAAATTCTGACAGCGTCTATAATTATAATTGCATGTGAACATTTAATATGACACTCTCCTCTGGAATTGGAAATCTATACCATAAAATTCATCAGATATTTGAAACTGATGGGGTAAAGGTAATTCCAGAATGTATGGTAATTCCTCTGGTGTTCAACTAAATTTTACACAACACACTGCCAAAGAATAAAGTTCTAGTGGTCAAGCGCTATATAATCTTATTTTAAAGGTTCTTGTTCCGATTTTATGTCTATTGCGTTCACTACTTGATATGAAAGCCTGCACTTGCACATACGCCCTCACGTACCGTGGGAAACCAACTTGTGGTTGATGGTAAAGCAACAATGCATACTGCAAAGCCCAATTCAATGCTAAGTAACTGCTTTTATTAGGCAAATCTAACAAGGCAGAATTTGTGTCCTCACGGGGTCCCGCCATATCCTTGTTTTCGGATTTCTAGTTTTTTTGGGGGATGGGAGAGGCTCGTTAAATCGCCCTCATCCTTGCCATCTCGGTGGCGTCATCCATGATTGGCTATTTACCCCCGCGGCAGGATTATGAATGTCCCGTGACTGCCAATGAGCTTTCCTTTTGTTTCATTTGGTCTGGGCTGCCGCGATAAACAAATTGTGGGTCCTAGTCACATCTCTGGCTAGAAGCAACAGGTAGCACATTAAACTTCCCACCACCCCCCCATGTTGTCCCGGGTGGGGGAACGTTTGCCTGTGGGCGTGAAACACAAGGGCAAGCCAAAGTATGAGCAAGGCATCCCTCACTGTGCATTTGTGCTGCGGGGTGTGAAGTCACAAAGCAACCTTGCCTTGCTCAACTCTGGCTGCATTGTTTTTTTTTTTTAGCGGTTCAGGTCTGGGTCTATCTTCTTTACATGGCCGAGTCCAGCGTCAATCAAAACTTTTGCCTATTATGAGGAAAGTTCTAGGTAAAGATGGGTCCAGACATTGATCATGTTGATCCAACTTCACACAGTCGTGCGGATTACAGTTGGCCACTCAGATCCCGTTCACTCTCAGTCCCTGTGGTGTTTTTTTCGTGTTTCTTTGTGTCATTAGCAACGTCTTGCTCAGGCCCAACTGCAAGTAAAGTGGTTGAGTTCGTAAGCAAAGGCAACCCCTTGTGGTAATTGTCTCTTTATTTCATGTCCGTCATGCCATTTTCGTTAAAGGGCCCTCCTTCTGAGGACATATTGATGGTTAACCATTAATTCGGCGGTTGTTTGTTTTTGGAGTGAAATGGAATTTGAGAGCTCAAATTTCAGGACGACAATTATAAAAAATTGGCCTTTCATCTGATTCAAATCGCCACATTTCCAGGTAAATTACGGGGGTCCCAAAGACGATTGGAACATGCACCTTTATACTGCCTTGTGGAATTTGTGTGCTGAGTGCAGTCAGTCTTTTTACATTTAATTTGCTTGGGCATTATTGTACAAGGGAGGTACTTAGCTAAGACTTTGTGGCACTGACCTTTTGTGTTGTAGTTTTGGCCAAATTGTGTTACAGATTTTTAGTAATGCTGAAGACTGCGTTTTTTCCTGTGCATAGGCGTAAATCCCGGGGGATGGGGGGGACTCATATCCCCCCCAATATTTTGATGGAGGGGATGGTTCATACGATCATCCCCCCAAGGTTATCGCTGATGCCGTCATGTGTGTTTTGGCCAAAATAACCTCATATTGTACTATACATATTAAAAATGTGCAAATTTTGACGACGTATTTTTTTCTACTTACAATTACATTTAGCGATTTTAGCTTCTAAAGGCAAAATTTTTAGCGCGTTTTTTGCCGCACATGTGCCTAGTAATGGATCTTTTTTTCACAACTCCGGTTCTTTCATAAATTTTGCAGCATCCTCCCCCATCCCCCCAATGTCAACAGAGAAAATTTACGCCACACTGTTTCCGTGTGCTTTGTCCACATTTGTCCATGCACAATATCTACTGTTATGTTAACTCCTCCTCTTTTACATGCCCAGTGGTGACCCGGCGTGACATCACATGCACATCCGTCTATAAGTAATCCTTTTAACATTGTATTGGGTGCTTTCTATGTTTTTAACTGTGTGGACTCAAAAAGTAAACTATTGAAGTTTGCAATCCTTGTGGGTGAATCAAGTAGAAGTGCACAATCACACAACAGATTCTCAATTGCATGGTACTTATACTACAACTTCTCCATGTCTACTATGGCAGTTACTGCACAGTACACACTGAGCAACTTGCAGTAACCCGATGCAATAGCTGAAAAATAAGGGCTTCCAAGTACACCGGTTATTTGGTTACAGTGACAGTGTCTACTCTAACCAAACCTACCCTCTGCTACACTGCTGTTCACTAGTGGGGGGGTAGACATGGTGTGAAAAGTAGTGGAAGTAGACAACTATGATTGATAAACATAATGGACTAAACTCAAACTGAAAAGAAAGAATATTAAAGAATTTCTTTAATTCTGCCGTTCATAATGAAAACTTGGTCTTTGTCTATATAATGTTGCTTACAGTCCATATATGACTTGTATGAGATTGTTTTACATTTTTAGTACTGAATATGGATTTGCTTAGTAGAAAATTTAACATCGCCTTTCTCAAAAGCAGTTTACAGCATAATTGAAGAAATTCTTTAATATTTCTTTTCAGTTTTGAGTTACGGTCCTTCCTGTTTGTTCCCCTCGACAATTGAGTTTCCCCTTTTTCTACTTTTTGCAGGACTACGCCACTGTCTGGATAGTAGCGAACACATGCGCACATACATTTGTCTTAATTTTTTAATGTTTTTTGATCAAAATCATTACGAAATATGATTGGGGCATTGTTCGTCAAATGTTTTGTACTGCCGACGTGGTGATGTGGTGGTGTGTCATTTTGGTCCTTGGGGTTTGTGGGTCGATAGTGGTGTGGTGCTTAGAATGACGTGTGTTAGGTGAGCGAAACTGATCACGAGAAATAGCATATGTGCTGAAGGAGCCAATTGTAACAAACGTACGACGCCGCACTGTGGTATACACAATCCATCAACCCGCAAAAAACACATTCCTATAATCTCTGTAATAATTGAACTGATTCGAACAATCTTCTGCGTGTGTGTTCGTGAAAGTCGCACTCGTACAGCACTAAACACAAAGATAAAAATAGATACCCAATATGCCGTGGATGTCGCCCTCACCGGTCCTGCGTACGCTGAGTTCAAACAATTTATTACGGCGACTATAGCTTTTCGATGTGCATGTAGTGCGTTAGGGTATTTTGTGCTACTCACTGGTAGCTGTGTGGTTACAGCCATGAAGACCAGCTGTGTATGAATGCTGTTCCTTGTCCCGGTTCCTTGTACACAAGGTATGTGCATGATGGTTCGTTTCTTTAGCAGCATGCTTATATGCTGGGCCCTGCGCCTTGGGCTTCCTTCATGGCTTAGACTATCCAGAATGCAGGTACAGGCTATCAATAAATAGTTACAATTGGTTTCTTAGCAGATCACCCTTCGAATGCTTGATATGCTTAGATACATGGTAATCGTGTGGTTAGGATAGACACTGGAAGTGATTGTTCACGCAGCTCTTACCAAGCGTACACCATAAAAACCCAACCTGCTGACCAAGTGATAGCAAGCTGCGTTATACACCAATCATGTGGGCGAGTTTGCAATGACTTTGCAACGGAAATAAGAACCACAGTTCAAAAACAACCAATGTCGGAACTTTGAAAGTGCATTTGGAAAGGATTTACCTGACTGTCATTAGCACTTGTATGCCCAGATAGATCTTCCCCAGATGGTGTCTTGGAGTCCATCTTACAATACAACCAGTTTTCAGGA
>JAMKCH010026677.1:0-27045 GCA_023653785.1 Ophioderma brevispina
TATGTAAATTGTAAGAAACACCAAAGGATTACTGACCTAATCAATCACTATCTTAAACACCAATATCCATCACACACCTTGCACCCTCTATCCCGGCCCCAATCCTTTCCTTGCCCACCTCCCCCTCTCACACGGAACACATCCAACCAAGGACCAAATTAACGAAAAGAGAGCACTCCCACGACACGCCCTCTCAGTATTGAAATCTCAATTCGTCTCCGAATTGTTGACGTTTAATTTTATGAAAGGTTTATTTTTAATATGATATGTATGTTCTATGGTTTTCAAAATGTTAGTCTGTACACCATTCTTTCTCTAAAAGGTGTCATCAAAATGGTAAGTATGAAAAGATAAATAGATACCGTTATTCATAGGGCTGCTGAGAATAATTTTTTTAAATAAATACTTAAAAATACACATTATGATCAAAATTTGCATTTTACAGCAGAAAAAAAAATACAGGTCATTGAGACACGCCCATATGGGTGAACCCTGTGGAAGCCCATGTAGCCCATGACCACCATCAACCCACATGGGGCCGCCCATATTAAAAAAAAAACCCTTGAAAAACCCATGTCCTAGATCCCACACAGACCCTTGAATAACCCACAATGGGGACCATGTGGGTTGCCCACTTGTAACCCAAGCCAAATATACCCACTTATAGCCACATGGATCCCCCCTGGGTTGCCCACTTGAATCCCTAGCCCACATTAAACCCACCTTGCCCATGTTAAACCCATGTGGGCCCCCAGAAGGGCATGTTTGCTGGGTGACATTGTCCTGGGTATGGGACATTGTCCTGGGTATGGGACATTGTCCTGGAGGTATGGGACATTGTCCTGGGTATGGGACATTGTCCTGGGTATGGGACATTGTCCTGGGGTATGGGACATTGTCCTGGGTATGGGACATTGTCCTGGGGTATGGGACATTGTCCTGGGGTATGGGACATTGTCCTGGGGTATGGGACATTGTCCTGGGGATATGGGACATTGTCTTGGGGATATGAAAACATTGTCCTGCGGGAATAAGGGACATTGTCCGGAGATATGGGACATTGTCTTGGAGGTATGGGACATTGTCCTGGGGTATGGGACATTGTCCTGGAGTATGGGACATTGTCCTGGAATATGGGACATTGTCTGGAGGTATGGGACATTGTCTGGAGGTATGGGACATTGTCCTGGGGATATGGGACATTGTCCTGGAGGTAGGGACATTGTCCTGGAGGTATGGGACACCGTCCTGGAGGTATGGGACATTGTCCTGGAGTATGGGACATTGTCCTGGGGATATGTGACATTGTCCTGGAGTATGGGACATTGTCCTGGAGGTATTGGACATTGTCCTGGAGGTATGGGACATTGTCCTGGTGGTATGAGACAATGACCATGTTAACATGAATTATTTTTTACATTGTTTTATATTGGTTATTGCGGGATCAGAATACACTTTTAAGGTGAGCATGTAAACCGAAACTGAAATTGTGCATTTCATAAATGATTCGAGAACCAGGGGCTCCTCAGTGTGCCTCAGATGGGAAAGTGTGTTCACTTTATGTTTGTAGGGTTTCTAACGCAAAATTTTGCGTAGATTACGAAATACAGGTCGGGTTTTGATAACAATGTGCCCAAAGTGCATTTCCCGGGGGGAGCAAAAAGAAATAAGGAGGGGTGGAGCAAGGAGGGCGGGTAATGGGGTAATAGAGAGGGATGGAAGAAGAAGGCAATAGGCCGGAAAGGCCTGGGGTGCTCCTACGGGGGTCCAAAAATTAGGTTTAGTGGGTATTCAAGTGCAATTATGGTGATATTGTAGCAATTATATGTTTCAGGGGCATGACAAGTACATGAGATACCTTTTAAAATCCATTGGCTGCCTTCTACCTCAAATCCAAAATGGCGACCAAAATGGCGCATTTAATATAAATAATGTGATCCCCTTTCCAAGTTCAAATTTAATGATTTTTAGTTTTTAAACATATGTTTTTGAACACGAAAGCAATAAAATACTTCTCAAATATCCAACTGGCTGCCTTCAGCTTGAGAACCAAAATGGCGGTAAAAAAACACATTTTAATAATACTGGAGTGTAGACACCCTATTTAGTCCAAATTCATTGATATTTTAGTTTATCCATTGTTTTTTGAACCGAAAAAGCCAATGAAATACTTTTCAAAATTCAAAATGGCTGCCCTTCAGCTGACAAAACAAACTGGCGGCCAAATGCGTCGAATGACAATATTACGTATTCGAAGTCAATGATGATGATATTTGTACCCGAATGTTATTTTTGGACAAAGACCAGTTCATGCGACCCATATGAAAACCCAAATGGCCTTCATTCAGTTTTTCCACAAAATTCAAATGGTCCCGCCAAAATAGTGAATTGTGTATAATTAACAATTATATGTGGCTTAAATTGGACGATATTTTATTAATTTGTCTATTCTATTAATGTAGTTTTGTTCAACCTATGTACATATGGGGTAAATGATGTCTCACAATACTTTAAATTACCTTTCTTTTATTTATTTTGTGACCAAAGCCCATAGGAGTTCACAGATCAGAAAATATAACTAAAATCTTTTTACTCAATAGCTGAACCCTCTTCTACCTGATCCATTTTTTGTAATCAAACTCACTCTCGAAGGGGGGGGTAACCACCCACCCCTTTGATTTGCGTTACTGAACACCCGATTCCTCCTGTACATTTTGGTACCAAAGGATAGCTTAGAGTTTCTTCTTCCTATTGGGACCACGTAAGTACCAACATCATCCCCCATATGACTTCACCATTACTAAAACTAGTCATTTCCCATCAATAGAGTCGAAAACCGGATGAAAATCTGATTTTCCTAACCTTTTTGCCGAAAAATTGAATTTTTCACTGTGTGTGTCCATGGAAATAGCAGTTTGGCTGACATGCGAACTTTATTTACGTCTTGTAACCGTAATGCTAGCATTTTGGTAACTCATTTTGATCAATTAAGGAGGACCATAGCTACTATCTATTGCTACCAAAATCAGTGGTCTGTGAGTTCGTTGTTGTGTTAGGCAGGTTGGTACTTTCTCTTCAGAACGGGAGGGGTGGGGCGCGCATCGTGGTGAGCATGAATTTCCCCCACATCCATCCCTTTTGAGATCAACCCTGTATATACCCCGGTGATGTTTGTTTTTTGGATGAACAGGAGGCGAAACATGTCAATTGACAATAACATTAATAATTTGGCTCCAAAAAGGTTTTTTTAAAAGCCGGGGAAAACCTGAAGGGGGAGGGGTGGTAACCACCCCCCCCCGTTCGGTAGACGAAGGTCAACTTCCTCATATTTCCCATTTATTACAATATTTTTTATTAAGGGTTTGTGTACTTTTGTTGAACTGCTGCTTAGATAAGTTTAATCTAATCTTTATTTGTGACTCAGTACATGATGAAGATGTGTAATTTAGTCTAAACCTCAAATCTAAAATATTGACACTAATATATATTAATATGACCATTTTTTTTTTCACACACTGCCCATTGCTACTCTACCGATTAATGGTTTTAGTGAGATCATGAATGGCCGGGTCGGGCCGGTTCGCGCCGGCTCGATACTGTGGCGAGAAGACGATAAACTTGATCATTTAGAGGAAGTAAAGAGTAACAATGTTTCCTTATGTGAACCTGCGAAAGCATCATTAACAGTACGTGCTTGCGAAATGAACAAGACAAAGGTTGTCTCATCAAAGGTTCACACTTTGCATGGTCATTCGGTTGCAACCCAATACAACTCGGTGGGAGGGCCTCTCTTCAGGGACTGAATATTGACATCTCTCACTGCGAGCGGGCCGTCCATGTAATGTGTTGGTGAGTCAATTCCTCGCCTAAGAGTGAGTGAAAAGCCCACGTCTTTCCATCTGATGGGGAGGCTCGGAACCCTTACCCCGCTAGAGCTCCTGGTTTGTGCTGGGCGAAAGTGGGAGGAAAGTCGTCCTGTCCCCGAGACGAGAGTCACTTGTCGGGGGGGGCGATTAGCGCCATCAATCGCAAATCAAATCTTGACCGACATGGTAACCACGCCCCTGGCCCACGACCTCTACGGAAACCGGCAGCCTGGGGGACCCGGCCGTTAAAAACATGGCGGTTCGGGCTCCACGTTGCCCTAACCTCGTTCATCAAAGGAGTCCATAGAAAGCGTCCCCCTCCTCCACACCTTCTGTGGTTCCGTTCCGCGAGAACGGGGCCCGGCTGGAACGGTCCGGGTAGGAAAACCATGGTAAATCCGCAAGTGGTCTGACCGGTAAATCCCGACGTTCCAGCATGGTTTCCAAGGCGGACAAGGTTTGAAAAGCGTTCCTGTTGTGTGCCAGCGCCGGCCCTGTTCGCTGTCAGAGGAGCCGACATCTCTAAAATCCTCCGGGTCCTTTATGACTCTCTTTAAGTATCTTACTAAAGGCAGCAACGAAAAGAAACTAACCAGAATTCCTCAGTACCGGCAAGTGAGCGAAAAGCCATCGGCAAATCCCCCCCGCGTCCAAGTGGCAACTTGAAAATGTGAGATATGAGCCGTGGCTAACCGGGGACGAGGAGTCCGACATCCTAGTGAAGGCGGCTCTTATCCCATAAGAGGGGTGTTAGGCCATGCAGGCGCCCGTTGCCGACGGCCTAGGCTTTCCTGTCGGGATTGTTTTGGGAATGCATCCAAATATGGGGAAACTCCAAATGAGGGTTGCAACTCCATTCCAAGGCTAAATACTACGCATGAGACCGATAAATGACAAGTACCATGAGGGAACGTTGAAAAGAAATTGAAAGTTGCAGAGAGAGAGAGTAGAGAGTTTCATTGGACTACAGCTACGGAGAGTAAGTAATGGGAGAGTCCCGTACAGGTATGCTGGTTACTCCACTGATACACATACAGGGTTTCACTGACCTGACAGAATGTGTTAAGATCATCAGTGTGAAGCCCTCTTTTATAGTTGCATGCTCTTATTCTAAGAGGAGGGTCTTCAAGATTAGTTGCTATTGCACTTATCTTGCATACTAGTAGCAGGGTATCGTAACTTGCTACTATTAATCAATATTTAGTAGATAGGTGGGTGAATCCAAAGGGATTTTGACCCTCAACATACTTTTCGGCACCCCCGCTTTTGCACGGGGGGGGGGGGGGCAGATTACTGTGATGCGGTTTGCCGCGTAATCCTGGTATGCGTGCCACGCATACAGCGCTTTCTCGTATTGGTACGATTCCTCAGATGAACTAGGTTCGGGCCACGTGGAGCCCGAACCACCATGTTTTTAAACCCGGGTCCCCCAGGCTGCCGGTCTCCCGTAGAGGTCGTGGGCCCGGTGCGTGGTTACCATGCCGGTCAAGATTTGATTTGCGATTCGAGGCGAGGCGCCCTACACGCTCCGACCAGTGACTCTCGTCTCGGACAGGACGAACCTTTCCTCCCACTTTCGACGCACACACCAGGAGCTACTAGCGGGGTAAGTGTTCCGGGCCTCCCCATCAGCTGGAAAGGAACTTGGCTTTCCACTCACTCTTAGGCGAGAATTGCTCCCAACACATTACATGACGGGCCTGCTTGCAGTGGGAGATGGGTCAATTCATTCAGTCCCCGAAGAGAGTGCCCTCCACCGAGTTTATTGGGTTGCCACCCGACCTGACCATGCAAAGTGTGAACCTTTGATGAACAAACTTTTGCTTGTTCTTTCGCACGCACGTACTGTTTAATTGATGCTCCTCATGTTCACTAAGGAAACCTGTTATACGACTCTAAATGTCAGTTTGATCGTCTTCTCGCCACATGTCGAGCCGGCCGGCGAACCGGTCCGACCCGGCCATCCAAGGACTCCACTAAAATACCATTCAACAATCGGTAAGTATGCAATGGGTCCGTGTTAAACCGAAAATGGTCATATTATTATCACATTCCATTGTCAATATTTTTAGAATGGTCCTGTTTTAGACTAAATTACCACCTTCATCATGTCCTGAGTCCAAATAGATTATATAACTTATCTTAAAGCAGCAGTTCAAACATAAGTACAAAACACAAAACAAAGCCCTTCATAACAATAGTGTAATAAAAAGGTAGACGAGAGTTAAAGCTATTGTACGAAAAGATATTTAGTATATTTTCTGATCTTGTGAACTCCTTATGGGTTTTGGTCACAAATAAATAAAGCAATGTAATTTTAAAATATTGTGAAACTTTACCCCATAATTACATAGTTTTGAACAAAACAAATACGTCCAATTTTCACTATTTGGCGACCATTTTGAATTTTTTGTGGAAAACTGAAGCCATTTTGGGTTTTTCAAATGTGTCTCATGAACTTGCTTTTGTCCAAAAATAACACTTGGGTACAATATCATCATCATATTGACTTTCGAATACGTTAATATGTCATTTCGAAGACCGATGTTTTGGCCGCCATTTTTGTTGTTTCAAGAGCTGAAGGCAGCCATTTTGGAATTTTTGAAAAGTATTTCCCGTGGCTTTTTTTCCGTGTTCAAAAACATATGTAAAACTAAAATATCATGCATTTTGGACTTGAAATAGGGTTTCCTCCAGTATTTATTAAAATGTGTGTCATTTTGACCGCCATTTTGGCGCCATTTTGGTTTCTCACTGCAGGCAGCCATGTTTAGATTTTGAGAAGTATCTCATTGGCCTTTTCATGGTAAAAACTATTATAAACTAACATATCATTAAATTTGAACTGGGAATAGGGGATCTCATTATTATTAAAATTCGCCATTTTGCCGCCATTTTGGATTTTGAGTGGAAGGCAGCCATATTGGATTGATTAGAAGGTATCTCATTGACTTTGTCATGCCCTAAAACATATAATTTGATACTACTTCCCATAATTGCACTTGGAATACAGTAAACCTAATTTTGATACACCCGTGTAGGGCAACCCCCCGGGAAGCACTTTTGGAGCACTTTTATCAAAACCCGACCTTGTATTTATTTTCGTACTGACGCAAAATTGTTTGGTCTAGACACCGCTTCAAACATAAAGTGAACCCATTTTCCCATCTGGGCACATACTGAAGAAGCCCGACTACATCCCATCATCCGACCAAAGAGGTTTCTATATAAGATGAGGCACAACGTTACGTCATCTTTAGAAATCATCGTCTCGCATGATTTTTTGCCGACCACAAAAGAACACTAGAGTACCAACAAATAGAAAGCAATGGCTGCCTCCGCTTCTTCCACAATACTGTGGGTTCCGCTTTGCCTATACCTAATCGGTAGTGATACAAGTGCTGTATGTGTTATAGGTGGCCAGGTGTATTAAAGTGCACCTGGATCAATTGTGTGCTCAGATACTCTTTTTTCTCATCATGCCAATGGCTCGCTAGGTGAGAAAGATCTATCATTGATGCGTTTTATTTAAATCAAGACCACTGCGTTCATTTCAATTCGTTTGTGTGGCCAGGGGTAGAACAAAATTTAACACACCCATAGCACCCACCTCCAACAACTGATATTTTGGCCGGATTGTTTGTATCGAATTGGACATTATGTGTGTATACAACCGGGATCCAAGCACCCAAACTAATAATTATATTCCGTGCCTAACTTCAAACATGTTCAGCGCCCAGCACGGACGACTAGTGTTTGAATGGGCTCACCCCCTTACAGTGATCCATCAAGCCTTAAAAGGCTCAAAATAAGGTTGACCCCTACTCAAGATACACTAAAACGATCCTGAGAGGTGGTTTAGGTCAATTCGAGGGCACTAAGTTCAAATCCTTCTGCATGCACAATTGTAAGTTGGTGGAAAGGGGTGAAATTCTTGTTTTAAAGAAGTCGACACTATTCCCCGATTTTCTAGATAAACATGGCTTTTTTTTGTAATACGATACAAGTCTGCACATCTTTTAAGAAAATTTCAACGACACATAAAAGGTCAGGCCAAAACCTTTGTTGAATTTTTACTAATCAGTTTTTGAAAAACCATCGTTAAATGATTAAAGGGTACTACCTGATTTATAGTTTCCACAAGTAAAGCACCAACTTGGGTGAATATTATCGGCACCTTAATTCTTTACACATTGATGGTAATTAGTTCAAACGTTGTGTGCCTTTAAATGAGTTCAAGAACCGATGAAGAATCATAAATATTTTAATATGGCCATGAGCTTTAAGGCAGCTATTTTCGCTGTTCTAAGCAAATAATATTAATACTGAATATAACACCAAACTATTCCCTCAAGATGTAAGACTTCAAAGGTCATTGCAACCTGAAGCCCAAGCAACCCAGCAAATGACCCAAGAGTTACAGACCCATCTCGCTACTATCTCACATCTATAAACCGCTTAGCCGACGGATACTCGCCGGATCAATACGGTCGAGGCAAATGTACCCCGCACCCAAGCTTGAATTTCGAAGAGGTTAATCAACAACTGAGCAGATAGCAAGACTAGTTTAATAACCTCTAGACAAAAAGCCTTCCATAAGAAGCATAAGTTTGGAGCAGTCTTCATAGACCTACTGCTGCGTACGATCCAGTCTGGCACCGAGGTCTCCCTACCTCAAGCTACTCAAAATCTTCCCTGTTCCAGCTTGTCAGTTATCATTATGCTTCTCATACGCCAAGACCGATCTTTCGTCCTGGAGCCATCAAATGGGCAACGCATAGAAAGCGCAAACTTCGGAATGGTGTCCCACAAGGTCTGTCCTGGGCACCAGTCTCTCTTCAACATCTTACGTCTCAGATATGCAAAGTAGATTGTCGGCAGTACTCCTACGCAGACGACACGGCATTCTTGGAATAGCTGCTGATTGCTTTGATTCCTTAGAAACAGTGGTTTTCCGAAAGACCTATCACTGTAAGCCAATTCTTCCATTCCTTCCACCGATGGCAACTGAAACTCCGCATCAAACCCCCAGACCGTCGCTTGTTTTCCACCAACAAGTGGCAAATCGATGCCGCCAAAAGAGAACTAAACATCACTCTAGATGAGACAAATCTGTCACATGACCCAACATCAAAGTACCTTGGTGTCGTAATGGACCGCAGCCTTATTTCAATCAACACACCAAGGCACTCGCTGCCAAGACGCAGTCTCGTGTTAACCTCCTCAGAAGCCTCGCAGGAACTGGATGGGTGCATCTTTTTGACACTTACATAATCAACTGTTGCCTTGGCATACTCCACCGCTGAATACGCTGCAACCCAGAATGGAGTCACAGCGTACATTCACACAAGATTGATGTCGTGCTGAATGATGCAAATGAGACTTGTTAGTGTCCTTTTGGCCGACGCCTGTAGAACTACCTCCAATTCCTGTCTGGCATATCGCCTGCAGACCTTAGGAGGAACCGTAACGATCAAGCTTCGCCAAGAAATGTGATGAACCTGGAAGCCTAATCCCCCACCAACACCCTTTGAGGATCAGAGAATTCCACGGAATCACTTTGCTACCCACTCCATGACACTCTGCAAGTCACAAGTATCCCTTTCGATCATCCTGGATCAATGACAGATTGTATGATCCTGGTCATCCATCTACGTTGAACCTAAGCAGTTTTTGTGGACAACCCATCTAGCAAGCCCAAAGGCTGTGACCTTGATCGGAAAGCATGGTCAACACTCAACCAGCTCAGAACTGTTCGCTTAGGTCGTACAAAGAACTTCTTCACAATCGGAGTAGAACCTTCACCAAAGTGCGATTGTGGAGAGCCACAAACCATTAACCACATCATAGATGACTAGTGTGAGGTCTACAAGTCCCCCAAGAGGAATTCCAAGCCTAATCCACCTAGGATGATGAAACTATCAGCTGGTTAAAGACGGATCTTCCCACTGTGATTTTGGACTTGCACTAACGAACGAACGAAATAACACCAACCACGCACTTTATGTGCAAGCGCCAAGTTTTTTTTGAGACGAATTTTCGTCAGTACTTTTGATCCATTGTCGTAAACTCGACATTTTCATTTGGGGACGAGAATGCCGTACCAAGATGCATTTAAGGGAGCAAAAATACTTATTCGCATGAACCTGTACTTATCTTGCTTCATGGTTGGGTGGGGGGGGGGGGGGGTGGAGGAAGGGCAATCTGAACATCTGACTGGGCGCTTGCTTCCCTGCTCCGCTGTTTACGGTCCACTGTCTGATCATATCTTTATACGTACTTTTTTCTTTTGAAATTGATGAATTACTCTAAATGCATTTGTAAAGTTCTTGAACAAAGAGAAGGTAATTATTATGATTGCGGCGACATTTGGGCATGTACAAAAGGTGGGAAAAGAGTAAGTTTGTTGAAAAACACCCCATTCCTCTGTCGTAAATAATGATGGTGTCAAATATGCATATGTAAACAGATAATGAGCTGTGAAGTGAATGTAGTTTTGATCTGAGGGGAAATTGTCTATATACTCTAAATACTACTAAAACTGAGAATCGCAGTCTGGCTGGCTATGCGCTTTGGTTATGCTTTGGACCTATGGAGCTGTATTTGGCACGAGGTAAAGGGGAGAACAGCCTTGACTTTGTTTGCAGGACTTTAAGAGTGACCTAAAAGGCACCAAATGTCATCTAGCGGTCAATTTGCATAGACACTGCCCATGACACCCCAAAAAATTTGGTCAAAAGGACTGGTGACCTGAGCACAGAACAAATTGAGGTTAAAGGTCACACATGGGGGGGGGGGAGGGGGGAATGAACTTAGTGCAAAAAGGGGGTCACACAAATTTGAGGAATTCTTGTTTGGAGCTATGAGTCGTCCTACTGACACGATAAATATTAAAACCTGCCTTTGAGGGTGAGCTTTTATTTATAGTTCGTCCATCTTAAAAGATGATGACCATGGCAACACTAAGATGTGACGAAGTGTGAGTACGCATCTTGTGCCTAAAAGACAATTTTGACACGGAAAGATGAGAGTTAGCAGTGTTGTACTACTATAGGAGTTCAGGACTTTCTGCGGTCTTTTAACTACCTTGTTGAGTGCGTTTTGCCTCATAGTTAACTGACACCATTGGATAAGTTTGCACACGCCAGAGCCACGATGCCTGAGCATTGTATTTTCGTTTCTCTGTATTAACATCAAAAGCACTTGAGAGAAAAGCAGTCAATCGTGTCCATATTGTAGCGCATTTCTTAGAGCACCACCGTAACCGTTTTACCAGACTGTAGTTCGCTATTATAGAAGATCTGTTTGGGACTACGAGAATCTCACCCAATTGACCCATAGACCGGACCATCTGAGTTGATATTCATCAGCATGGTATGGATTACTATCAGTTGGAGGAGTTGAGAACTTCTGTGTCTGGATCTTGTCTCGTACCTAATCCTGGGAATCTTCCTCAAGCAGTTAAGATTGGAAGCGATTCAGAGATATGACATGTCGTGGGAGACGTCCAGTTTCGCAGCATAAAGTAAAGTCGGCATAATGATAGCTTGGTCACACTTTGAGCTTGGTTGTTGTTAAAGTGCGATACTGTCTCTTCCCCATACACACTTAAGGAAAATATGTAGTCAAATTTTGACCCCCGATGACGGTTAACTATACACCACTACATTTTAGCAATTTTTGACTATTTTTGAAGTCATTGAGGTAGTATAATTTGTAGTATAATAAACTGTTTACATCAGTAAATTACTACAAATTAGTACAAAATGACTTCGTTGTAGTCAAAAATGACTAAAGTGGTTTGGTGTTGTGTAGTTGACCGTTATCAGGGGTCAAAATTGACTACCTAATTTTAGTGTGCTACCTTAAGTGCCATGAAGGCGATCAAGGCAGCACTAGTTTTTTCAAAGCGATCCAGCTAACTCTGAATCGATGTCTGACGGAAGGGAGTAGGTACTCCGCATGAGGTGAATTGTCTGCAGCAGAGAACGCTTTTTCATTATTTGAGCGTGGATGGTTGGTTCAACATCGGGCTACTATAGGAGCTAGTTGGTTACAAACTTCTGTTTTTTTGGGTACTGATGGTCAAGCCAAACTTGACAAAGGTTTTAGAGGAGAGCAGATTTACAGTTTACATCAGTTGCACATCAGTTTCTGAGCCAGAAGCAAGGAGAGCACTGTCACCAGCAAAGAGTAGCTCACAAGCTGTTCTTCTTGAATCTTAGTTTTGGCCTGCGGTCGCCTCAGGTTGAACAAGCAACCATCAAATCTATAGTTATATTTGATGCCATTGGAGTCTTCTGTTGTGAAGGCATCGCTTGAGAACATTGGGATAGTATATGGTGCCAACCACAACATTGTTTTAATTGACTTATCTGTGATGGGAAGGGGCAGAGATGCGTTTTATCTTGTCATCTGCAATCATGGAAAATGGACACCAAATTTGGACGATTTTCCACAACCTTTCACGGCAGACTGAACCAAATGCCTTCTTAGACGACAAATGGTGCGATGATAAATTTTTGGCGCTGGCACTTCTTTTAGAGTTAACGAGCAGCGAAAATTCATAGCAGTGTGGTACACGATTTTTTTCTAAAGATCGCACGGACTCTCAGATAGAATATCTTCCTCCTCAAGGTGACAGAAGAGACGGTTCAGGATAATCTAGGAGCTATGGGTCGTTCTACGCTATGCTAAGCACCCTCAAATTCACCAATTGGGGGGGGGGGACGGACCTCCCTCCTGATTTTTCGTAATTAAGGGACAAACGTATCTTGTTGGAATCAGTGTGTAGGCTACATATGTAATTTCTTCAAATAAAGTACCAAAAATGTCAAGTTTTTTACCAATTATGACGTCACAATGTGCAGAAACTAAGAGCTTATTTATAACGTTATTTGTAGGCAAATCTCCAAAATCAAGGGATTTTTTGACCATTTTTTGCCATTCATCCAAACAAAATTGGTTTAATTTTTATTTGGCAGTGATGGGTGCCATGTTATTACTCTGTAAGACATAGAAAATAGTGTCAGTATTTGCTTTACGTAAAATCATACATAACAAAGTACCATTTTGGCATTTTACACAGTAAAGTAAGAAGTGGCACCACCCCCTACCTTCCGACTTTGACGGGACACCCTGACCTCCGTGAAGATGGTACCTCATTTTTTTTGATAAAATGACGCACAGGATTAACGTTCAATTACATAATAACTCGGATGGGTCATATTCGTTAGCGTTTTGGTGCAACAGGGAATCATATCCGTTAGGAGTGGGTAGTACACCACTCCACCCTTCTGGCGACGGATACCTATACTTTGTTACAAACATGCAAAACTAAGTTTTCATGAATTTTCGATTTTCTTATTTAGCAATCACTGATAGAGGCTTTAAGAATGCATATTTTAACAAAATAAGGAAAATCTGGTAATTCCCCTTTATAAATATACTTGTCCACCAATGTTGTGATTTTTTAGTTGGTTCTATTTGAAAATCCAAGCTTCCCTCACATTCACTTTAAAACATTCTTCAAAACGTTTAGTCAAATTAGTGTATCGTGGCATGTGTGATTAACGCTATATTTAAAAATAAGAAAACTAAGGTAATTCCCCTTTAAAATCAACTTTCCAATATGTGGTGATTTGTAGTGTGTATATTGAAATCAGGCCACCCTCAAATTGAGAATAAAACATTCTTAACCCGTTTACCAATTAGTGGGATCTTGCGTATGTTTGATATGGCTGTGTGTATTTCAAAATATAAGGAAAATCGGGTAATACCCTTAAAAATCCACTTTTCACCAATGGCATTTTGCATGGGGCATATTAGTAATCAGCACCCTCGAATGTCGAAACACTTTCAAACCTTTTAGTGTATCTTGAGTAGGGTTCCCTCAAATATGCCACTTGATCCCCTCGACCTTGCATCAGAGCACCTATTTGGGACCGCCGCCCTATCTTTTACCAAACTGTCATACTATTCGGCTAGGAAGTCGAAAGAATTACGACTTAAACTAGGGGGCCGGACCCGATCTGCTGGATTTGGGAATGTGGGATTTTTAAACGGCAATTTAGGGAATTCTTGTGTGCATTTTCTATGGCAACTATGACAGAATAAAAGTGAATATGAGCGCTCGCTTCTCAGGTTCTACCGGACATTTCATATGTATATTATTTATGATTGATTGATTTTTACTTTAAAGACCTTTCATTGGGACATTTATTTATTTACACGTATTTACTTTCAATAATGACCTTCATTAGGCAGCTATGAGTTTTATATGAGACCACATGGGTGGACACGCTGCGTTGAAGGGAGGACGAGCTTGCCAAATTTTCGAAGGGCGCACCCCACTAAATAATCGCTCCATGAATACACGTAAAAAATACCACATCGCGCCGCTGATTTGCACCCCCGCGTGACAATATTTTGAATATATGAATTTCATTTCCCTATAGATCACAACTAACTTTCGGAATAAGTTTCATTTTTTGATTATCATTCTATAGGATTAAGAAAAGGCATAGAAGCGCCACCAATATTTGAGCAGACGTGTACGCCTCATAGCCGCTTAGACCAGGGCGGAAGTCGAGGGCCTAGCTTCTACACCAATCGGAATTCCAAATTTGTTCGATAATATCAGCGATGGTAAGCTATACTCTTCACTTTATTATAATATAACACCTCACTAGGAACCGGTCCCCAAAGGACTGCCAAAATATCTCAAACAGGTTTGTCATTTTACCGGAACTACCTACCATCCCCCAAAAGTGGAGTGATTTAGTGTTGTGCGCGCTTCGAACAACCCACTTGATAACATTGTTTTTGATTTTTTTCTTGATTTTTGCACAAATATATGGACGCTTTTAAGATAAAATTGTCAATTTTTGCTCCCCCACGACAACATGAAACGGAGTTATGGATCTCCACAGTAATTCATAATATTCTAAAATATCCCATTTTTGTGCATTTTGGCGCGCTTTACTGCGGTACCCAAAAGAAATACAAGCTGTTAAAAACCCGTTTTTGTGGAGACTACGTATGATTTGCTGAGATTAACAGTCTTTGGTGATCGGCAAGAAATGTAAATATACATCGAACAAACATTAAGTAAGGGGATTATGCTTATTTCACTGACCCCCCCGCCGCCCCGCCTTACGGCTGTCACTATAGCGCGGTGTATGACAGGATTGCCGGGCAAATAATAAGGGGTAGGGTGGGAAACTAGAATTTTTCGCATCTTTGCTGAGCTCTTGTTCTACTTCTTTTTATTAACATATGTCATATTACGTCAAGAAAACCTACAATGTTGTTGTCTTCTGAAAATACCTGAGGGAGATTTGGGTGGAGTATAATTCCAATGTTAAAACTCGACGCACGCTTTTGGTCAAAAATGAAGGGAACGCGGTTTTGACATCACGCTTCCCTTAAAACAAGAAACAAAGCGACTTGGAATTGATAACTAGCTATCAATTAGCCTTGTTTAGTCATAAACACCACACCACGCCATTATATGATGTCAATGTACTCTTGATTTCGCGAGTGGCAACAATCCATATCGCAATCAGGATTTGAGACACTTGCAGTCATAGCGAAAACACGGATAAAATCGACCATTTCATGAGTACCTTGACAAGCGATTTCATTTGTTAAAATCGTTAAAAATGGGATTTGGTAAAATGCGATTTGATCAATATAGATGTCTAAGTAAAAATACCAAAAAAATAATAAGCTGAGGTCTTTGCAGACGCGAAATCGCAAAAATTCAAACTCCCGTACTAGGTTTAGACGGGCGCACACCACTAAATAATCGCTGCCATTGAAATACACTAAAAATACCACATCGCGCGCGCTGATTTGCCACCCCGCGTGACAATCTTTTGAATATTAGTGTAATTCATTTCCCTATAGATCACAACTAAAACTTTCCGTAATAAGTTTTCATTTTTGATATCATTCTAGTAGCGATTTTTAAGAAAGGGCATATGAACAGCGCCACCACTATTTGAGCCGACGTGTACAGCCTCATAGCCGCGTTTTCGACCAGGGCCGGAGTCGAGGCCTAGTTTCTACAAAAAAAAACCGATCGACATTCCAAATTTTGTGATAATCTCAGCGATGGTCAAGCTATCTCTTTCACTTTATTATATATAACACCCTCACTATGAACCGGTCCCCCCAGGACTGCAAAATACTCAACATTTGTGTCATTTTACCGACTACCTACCATTCCCCCACTGGGAGTATTTTAGTGTTGTGGCGCCCATAATATAATGACTCAACGGAGCACCGGACGTGTCATGCATGTCACTGCCATAGGACAAAAAGCCAGATGTTTCATTCAAAATTGACTTCAAAATCGCAAATATGCTCCCTATTCTGTTTTTCAAATCCCCTTTTTTTTTTTAAGGCTTCATAGCCTTGTCAGAAATCTGATGGGGTATGTGCTTAGGGACTGCAATTGGAGATTAGCTCGAACAAAAAAACCTGTTTGTGTTTTTGTCGTTGGCCTAGTCATTCATTCAGGTGAGCTGTCTTGATTTGTAAATTGTATGCAGCAATCCACAACACACTGAGCTGCGTATACGTCGATATCACTCGTATACCTGTTAAGGACAATTTGTTTATAGAGATACCTCAGGTTATATAAAGAAGAGGTCATGTAGTTCCAATAATTATAAACTTATGGCTCCTCTTTTAAAATTTGGACTGATCTTTGCCATTGTGCATAAGTTACACTGTGTCTGTGGAGTTCCATGCCATTTAGGTTTGAGATGTTTTGAGATGTAAATATTTCCCCTAAAAATAGAAAAAATGAATTTCTTTTGACATGCATAGCATCTCTAAGTCTGTAGAATATTGTCTTTCCAATTTGTAACCGATGCTACAATTTGTTGCCAAAAAAGATCATGTCACCATGTACACAGGCTGTCACAGGCTGCCAATTTTGGCAGCTCAATTTGACACACCAAGGGTAAGTTTAACCTGAAAATTTCATAATGTAATTTTAAATCTGAAAAAATGGGGTGTTGTTATCACATGATGCCAGAAGACTCTCAATAATCCTACAATATAACGCTTATTTCAAATAATAACATTGAAGCCACTTTGCAGCTGTAAAAGTTAGAGCAGAAGCTGTAACTTGTGTATCTTGGCTTAAATGCCACTTTCCCTACAACACACGTCGTCATGACGATATAGTCTATGATACAGCAGCCATAAAAAGTTAAGACTATCTAGTCATGATCATCAGGACTAAGGTAAATGTAGTAGTTGTAGCTAAAAAAAGGCATTAGTAATTATGATTTTTAGAGTATCATTCCAAGCGATACTCATCGCCGATGTCCTATACTCTCCGTCATAATTTCCTTTTCTCTGAGTCAAGACTACGCCAGCATTCCCGCGCCGCCAAACATGACATTTACAACGCTAAAGGAAAACATAGCCTCCCGTGTTCACCACAACTTTTGCGACACGCCGAGTTGACGCTTATTTCAGAAAAGGAATTGTGACGGCGACTCGCAATGCTAGGTAAACATTCAGACTTGCAACAAAGCAAAGCAAAGGCTAAGCCAAGTACCAGTCTACAGAGTTTGTAGTACACCTGCACATTATGCTGCTACCAGGCTTACACATACATGACATGGAAGGCAGTTCCACCCACACACACAAAAAACAATATATACAATGGACACACATTTTTTGGCCAAGAATTAGACCGCGACTAGCAGCCTCGACAATTTTTTTCCAGCAGCTTGCCCGATCGTGGGAAGAACTTTCTATGTTGTGCGACCACCCCATGAATTTGGCAGCCTCACGGAATAAACAGGCAATGTTAAGGATGTGGTGGAAGATTACTGAATCATCCCCATCACAACCCCAAGACCTAGTTCTGCTGAGCATAACCTTTTGTCTTCATTCATCTTTTAACATGGCATTAGTCGATCTCACAAACGTTAAAGTTCTGCCGCTGGACATGACCTTGGTTCACATAAGCAATGCCCAAATTTCAAGTCATACTGACATCGTCAAGATTTGTCAAACTTACCTCCAACGTATTCTTACAAATACACAGAACAAGAATCCACACGTGGTTTTTTGTTGACCAACAATGAACTCTTGTCGACTTTTGACCCCGCCAAACTGGCACCATTCACTCATGAACAGTTTTAGGGCGTAAATAATTCTGCGTTGAAAATCATCCAAGTAGTACTTTTTTTCGCCGTTTGGGGCATGAAAACAATGTGTGGATTCTTGTTCTGTAACTGTCAGATCTACAGAGTCTGTTTGAGGTAAGTTTAAAATTCTGACGATGTCATAGATGACTTTAAATTTGGCATTTGCTTAATATTGTTGATACCAAGTCCAAGTACACGGCATAACCTTTACTTAGATGATTATACGATAATGTCCCAACTGTTAAAGGATTAATGAAAGAAAAATGTTAGCTCCAGAACTACCCCAAGACCAGTTTTAAATAGCACTTGCGCAAACCTTGTCCCAACTTTCCATACTTGTTTCTGAATACCTAAAAATATTGGGTGGATCCTCAATTTGTGTTGTAAAATCTGCCAAAAATCATGTTGTCATCTGTAAGAAATTCCCATTTTATATTTTCTGTCGTAAACAGACAGAAATAACAGCACATTGGCTATTAGTTCATGATTGTAACCCAGGTTCTGACATTATTTTATCACTGGAAATTATCGTATCTCTGACCTGATTTCAACACACGATGCTCGGAGTTTGAATCCTTTAACATGTGGTGTGACAAAAAGTGGTTCTCACAACGCAAATTACCGCGTGTGATGGCTTACGATGCCCTGATCTAAAAATCAGCTACTGACGTGTTTCTTGAGTATGTTAGTTTTCCTTTTGCACAATTGGATGTCAAATCTGATGTGTTCGGGTTCATGTATCTGGGTGCATAAATCTCTCCATGTTTTATATGTCCACATTTACCGCATGCATTCTGCACCAATACTTATCGATGTATAGCATTAAACTTGATCGATTATTCATGACAAATAGGTATCGTAGTTTCTATTCCAATCAATGGTTACCAACAAGACATTATCCACCATTAGTGGCCCGATACAGGTCGGTCCCATCAAGCATGTCAATAGACATTTTTTGTTTGATAGCCAAAGCACATGTTCACCACTGACCTTTACAACTTGACCCCCTTGACCCATGCTATTACCAATTTGGTACTTAGACTGAAAACGTAAGAACGCATACTGCTGAATCATGAAATTTTGATCATTTAGTGTGAGTCAGTGAAATACAGGTCCCAACAGTATTATAAGTCAGGTTAGATAAAGTGAGTCAACAGTCAGGTAATTCGACATTTTGGAGAGTGATTTGGGTGTTTTATAAAGAACCTTAAAGATTTGAAAAATGACATATCTTGGCATTACTTTAGTTCGTTAAGTTAAACCAAAGTGATGTACAAAGCAACCCAAAGTCATGCTCAGCAGGACGAAGTGCCTCATGGGACCGTGGGACACAAGCAATTGCTCATGAAACAACCACAAGATCAGATCACCTAAAATTTTGTAATAAGCTCTTCTCAAGGCTACATGAACATGAAAAACAGAAGTGCTGGAATCACACAATGTCACCTTTAAATACCTCAAATGTAGATCTCTAGCAGTATATGATTTATCCCAACCTTCCATCGGGGACTGTGACCTATGGCGAGCTACTAGACTGACTCCAGGGATCAACCTTTAATTTAACCTTAACCTTGACATAAAAACTATTCCCTATTGCACAAAGTGGTACAGTAGTACAAATTTAATATTCAAAAAAACCATATAAAATATGAACTAACAATGTAAAGTAACCCATTTTCTCTTAAATATGAGCTAGCCCAAGCGGACAGGTACATCACATTGCCCTAAAGAATTTTTCAGTGCCCCGGGCATCGGACAGACGATTTGTTGAGCCTGTTGGACAGTAAGTATAGCATCATTAGCATGACACATGACTGAACTGAGTGATTGTCATTCCTGATTGGTATTATAACTAAAGCCGGTGACATCTGATCTACTTCCAGTCACACGGCGATTGGCGTGCCGCGTGGGCAACACCGGATTTTGACACAAGATCAAGTGTTCGTGCTCACGTAGCAGAAATCGCTCCTTGCGACAGGAAGTATGGGCTTAATTAGAGAGTTTACTTTAGCTAAATTTTGTATTGTCCAGCCACCACCCTATGAATGGGGGGGGGAACAGTTATAAAATCTAAGGGGTGACCAGTGAATTGTAGCAAGTGTGTACCTGGCCGAAAACTTTAAGTTATGCAAACCCACAGTCAAGCAAATAACCTAAAAAAAACACTACCCCCTTTTGGGGGCCTCAAGGCAATTCAAGTGCAAGGTATTTATTCAGCGAACAGCCGGACATGACAAAATGGTGAATACAGTATAATATATGACAGTACATCATACAAGAAGTATCAGTTGTAAACTGTACTAAGATGAACAGGTGCGGGATATGATATGCTAGGACCAGTAATGGACAACCGATCAGGCTTATAGGTATTGCTGGCCCTGTAATCCATTAAAGTAAAATATACTCATCTTACAATAAAGTAACAACATTACGAAAATTACCTCAAGTAAGGGATGATAACAAAAAAAACACAAAACTAAACTAGACAAACACTTAAACGGGGATACAGGATACGGGAATTGGGACAAGAAAGACAGATTCTCAACATACTTGCTGGGTATGTAATACTATTGCATAATGAGGGAGGGTGAAGAGGTAGAGGTGAGGAAAAAAGTAACCTGGAATAAAAGATAGAATGAGATGACAAATGAGTGAGGGAGGGAAATAAGGACTTGGGGAGTAATTTATTAAGGAATTATACTGGTTGATGAAATGTTTTTCAGTTGAGCTTTAAAAGTATTTTTGTTTGTAATTGTGTGACGAGATTTGGGAGATCATTTCCAAAGGTTGGCGCCGTGATACTGAATAAAGAGATTTCACTTTCAGAGGTAGATTTGGGAGGGGAAGATGAAGTAGTTTGTCGGATTGTTATGGTGTTATAGCTATGGATTGGTCTGTTTGTGGTAAAGTAATTGTCAGTAATTCGGAGGTATTGATGGTTGCTAGTCAAACATGAAGAGCGCTGTTTGAAGTGGTTGAGGTGCTCATTTAAGATGTTTCAGTGTGAGTGGAATAATGGCAAAGTATGAGTTCTGGGTGGTGAGTGTGTTGTGATAGTGCGATGGCCCATTTCGTGTGGTGTGTAGTTTGGTGAGCCGTGAATGATAGTTGGAGGCCAAATGATGTTACAGTACCTAAGGTATAGGAGAACTAGTGTGTTGTAAGGATTTTAAGGTGTATGTTGTATAGTCTGGTAGGTGATTGTTTAACTCTGTCAGATTGTACCACTTTCCGTGAGACGCTTTGGTAGTGACAGAGTTAATGTGTTCATTCCATTTAATTTGGTCAATCGAGTATTGCCAAGAAATTTGGTTTGAGTGTACCTGGGAGGTTGTCTGGTTATCTATTGTTAATTTTTGAATTGTGATGGTGTTGTGTGTCCGAGAAGCATGTATTTCTTTTTGAACCATTGCGGCCCGTTTGTTCAGCCCAAACCAATCAGTGATTTTTGCGAGTTCATGATTCAATGGTTGTCAAAAAGTGTATTAATGTTAGAGTTGAAGCCAAATGCTTGTGCATCTCACAAAATACGCTTATGTTTTGTTTAGTGTGTTAGAGACGTTGGTGATGTCCTTCATGTAAGATGAAAGTAGGGGCCAATGATGAGCCTTGCGGGAGACGCTCAACGTGATAGTTTTGATTGCGATGCACCGGAGTGTCGTAACGATTGTGAGCGGTTAGTAAGGTAACTAACTCCTGAACCACTCCAAGGCTAAACCACGACCCGTAAATGATAAAGGCTTGTGAAGACGAAGGTTGTGGGCAATGGTGTCGAAAGCCTTGAGAGATCCAGGAATACCCCCATGGGTGAATTTTTAATTTTTAGTGGCAAGGTTGAGGTTGGTTGTTAGTTCAAGAGGTGCCATGTAAGTTGATCGTTGGGCCTAAAACGTATGTTCATCGACAAGATGTTGTGCTTATTGAAGAATGTAGACAGACGTTGTACTATTTTTTTCAAGTAGTTTTGAAAAAATGGAGAAACAGAAATAGGGGCCTGTAATTTTGCATGTTGTGCAATCTTTGTTTTTTTGTAATGGAATGACTTTGGCTGATTTGAGGTGGTTCTGGGACAAGTTCCGGTGAGAAGTGATTGGTTAAATATGTGCATCAGAGGCGAAATGATGTTATCATCTGATTTGTTAGCAATCTCCCCCAGGATCTATCTGGTCGGTACCAGCATTTTTACCAGGTTTCAACAGATGGCGAAGTTTGTGCATTTTCAATTTCATTCATACAGTAACTGGATTCAGAAAATTGACGTGAATGTGTGTTTTGGAAGGTGTTTATTAAATGAGTTATTGGAAGGTGGAATTTGGGTTAGGCCAAATTTTTGCATATGTTATGAAGTGTCGTTGAATGCGTTAGCTATGTCAAGCGGGTCAGTTATTGCTTAGTATTATGAGTGAAAAGGTCGTGATTGTTTATGTTTATTATGCCATTATGGGGCGGCTTAGGGTTACGATTTTTTAAGGTCTCTTTTGTGAGGGGGAATATTTCGTTGTAATGTTTGGTATAAGTTGTACTGAGGTTGCTGGTAAACGCAATGTTAGGGTCATTTTCTGTGAGTATATGTTTCCCATGATTCATTGTTGAGTCTATAACGGGTTAAATGTGCTAATGTTGTGATCTCTGTAATCACGTTTAGCGATTGTTGTTTTGTGGCATCTTAGGCTTGATAGTTTAATGATGAAATATTGGGAAGTGTCTGTATGTCAGTGACAAATATCCCTGGTGTGGATTCTTGTCAGTGGCTTTGTGATAGGTTATCTTATGGAGCGTGGCTGTTTTATGCGTAATTCTTGTTAGTCTGTTAATTGGACGGTGGGTCTCTCATCTTTTGTGCACTTGATGTGTTTGAAACATAAAGTCATTAATTTGTGTCTGACGTGGTAACTACTTGTAGATATTGTCATATTAAGTCCCACACCCACAATATAAAGACGTCACGGTTGGGTTTATTTAGTTCAGTGCAGCTGCTCGAAGCTGTTGTTAAAATTTTGGATTGTGTGTTCATGGCCTCTGTATAACTCCGACAGTAACGTGTTTGGGTCTATTGTTTGTGTTAATGGTGAGATCGATGAAAGTGAGTCCAATTCTGGTCCTGTGTTGTTTGTCCAAGAGAGGGTCGATGATTTTGTATGAGAGGTGATTTTTTATGTAAAGACAAACTCACCGTCCTCTACCGGTGTGCGGTCCTGAAATGGTACGTTAGCCATTAAAGTGATGTGGTGCTTGGTGTCATTAAGCCATGTTTCTGAGAATGCTACACAGAGACATAGTGGTTGAGCGTGATCAAGGTATTTGAGTGATTTCTTCCTATGATTTTGTGATCCTAACGACAGTTGAAGTGGAATATGGAAAATTAGTCATTGCTTGATGGGTTTTATTATGGTGTGAAGCTGTCGTCAGTGTGATAGCGGGAGTCAGAACCATAATTGTTTTCTGAGGAGAGAGAATGGGGTGGGTGAGGTAGATTGAAAAAGGCAGAAGTTAGCAGAGGGCAACATGAGAAACCGGGTAGATAAAGTCAGGCAATACCTATAGTACAGATGGTGACAGTCAGACAAGGACGACAGCAATGAAGACAAGCACAGAATAAAATCCAAACAATGTGCTTGACAAAACAAATTACACTAAGGATTAATTTTAGACATAAAGCTTAGTACACAGATGTTACCAAAAAGTTTGGGTTCTTACATCAAGGGTAAACAGAAATAACAAATACAATTTATTAATGTATTTATCCTTACTAATACAGCCTTTACTAAAATTTAGTTGCTTTACAATTCAAAGGACTTTTAAACAAAGTAGAGACAAAACCAATAAACAGGGTTTGGTCACAAAAGACCTGCAGAGGAATACGACAATGAGGATTGCAACGCCGGTCCATAAAACCGTGTACATGCACGGCAATGGCTATCTTCATTAAGAAGCAAAGTAGAAAAAAACTGGAGAGACAGCCTGTAAAACATGGGGTTTTTTTTTTGTTTATCTCATTTGCAATATACCATTTATAATTAGAAAAAAAAGAGTGGGTAGCATTAAGGATGCAGAAACAAAGTACAATACGGATAGCAGGATGCCAGGGCTTAGGTCTGTGTATGTTAAACGAATTATAATAACATGTGTGTGTACACATGAGAAATGCTAAGTAGAAAGTAATAACATAGTGGTCCTTCTACGTTAGGTAGCAAACAGCGGAATAATGAGGTTAAAGGATTTACATTATGTGCAGAGTATGTGTGTGTGGTTTGTTTGTGTGTTTTTAAGTTTTTTATATTTTTTGTGGTGTGGTGTGTGTGTGTATATGAGTTTGCAGTTATGTGCTATGAGGGACATGAATGCAATAGGGCTGGTACAAACAAAAATGAGTAATAAACTCAATTGAACCAGAGAATAGATGAGGCGATGGCCAATGAACTTTAGGGTTTCAATAAGTACAAGGAATGTCCTTATAAAAAAACCTTAATTGAGCCCGAAAAATAAACATAATGGTACCCTAGGTGTAAGAGCATTTTATATGAAACGTAATATAAAGGACGAAGAAATATAATAGCACAAATAAAATTATCTAACAGTATTACCAAGATGAGATTTAGACATATCAAATAAGGCAACATTGGTGTGAGGTGTGTGTGGTGTATGTGTGTGTGTGTGTTTAACATAAAACAGCAAAATACCGATAAAGTTTATCAAGTACAATCAAGCGATCATGCACAATTTAACCAGGTTGAACTTATAACCAAAAATCGATAATAGGATACAAATCTACCAGGTTTACCCGTGAGCTGTCTCAGTTACCGTGCATCCCCCCCAGGATCCTCCGACTTGACCATGAGTTGTCAGTTACCAACTATTTATTACAGTGACCGGGACATAATTGGCTGCATTGTATGCTTACAATCTAAAGATGGGGTTGGAGCAAAGGTAACTTTGGGTTTGGAGATGTTTTGGGAAAAATAAGGTATCATACGAAAGCTAAGAATCAAGAAATCGATCAGTTAGTTTATATTTATGAACGGAATTCCTCAATGACAAATCAAGGACTGAAAAACTAGATAAAAATCTGTCAAGGATATCGCCATTGCTTTTTGATTAGGATTTAATGTGAAAATACTGGACAGGTACCTATGTAAAAGTGACGTGTTACTAAAGGAATTTGGAATCGTTAAGACAAGCTACGGAATCAGGACTTTAAACTATAAGCTTGTTTTTCTTGTGAGGTTTAATGTAACGGCAAAATTATGAGCTCAGGAAATCACTAGTGTGTTACAAATCCCTATACCCGAAAATATGCTTCTTGCGTGCTCTCTAACACTTGTATGGAGATGTCCTGCAATAGTTTGTAAATGTTATTCTATATGGTCTAGAAACCAGAAAAATGATGTACCTTTTAAAAAAATTGGGATGCATAGCCCCGGATGAGTATTTTGATGACGTCATCAAATTTTTGGTGAGAAAAATATGTAAATTTCAATTATTTATTTCTTGCAATATTCGGATAGCCCAGTTAATAGTTTGGTTATTTAATCTTAACCTCATTTGCAAATATATTTCCTTTCATTTTTATATCAGTTTTAAATATATTTTCCCATTGACAAAACTTAAAACTTGACGGCGATTTTCTCAATTTCTGATTTTACCGTACTGACCGAGTATGTCCATGCTCGATTATAATCCCACCCCTAAGTTTTAGGAAATTCAGAAAAATTCTAAAGATCCGTGTATTATCCCATGCCAAAAAGTGCCATACACTGACGGCAAAATTCGGAAAACCGAATCGTTCTTCAAACAACCAAACCTTTTAGCCTTGAATTCCAATGATTATGCATTTTCCAATACACTGAATACGAAATTTCATATTTAATCTAGAATATATCAAGAAGGTTTTCAATGACGTCTGGAAACCATAAAGTTAAGTGAAAAACATACATTACGAGTATAGAACCAAAGCAGCAAGACCATGTTTCGGTGGTCACCACTCTCAAGGCTTTCTAACTTCACTCTAGACGTGATTCGACAATATTTTTCACTCTTTTTCCATTATTTACAGTTAAAAATAATAACATGTCCATAAAGAATTATTCAGTTTCATATAATTCATTCATAAAATATTTTTTGGTGGATTTGTTTTCGGAAACAAAAAGAATAATTGAACAAGGCGTGTGTGGGGTCAGCGGGCATTGGCAGCCAACCAATAGGCCGCCGCCAAAACATGATGGCAAATTGAGTTTCAGGTGTTCGCCGACTATTTTTTGTCCGTTTTTTGCCGTTTTTTGCTAAAAAAAACTCACTAAGTTACATTATAGTCATGGTTCGTTATATGACAAAAGCTGAAATCTATTCAGGAATGAGGTGGAAACACATCTATCGGAAAAAACAGCATTTTCAAACTTTCTTGAGTCTTCAAAATTCGGAGTCATGAAGTGGCTGTACAGTGTATTGTGGCGAGTAGGCAAGACATTTTAAACTCCGGGCTTGGGCAAGATTCGGGCATTATCCCACCCCCACATTTTCAAGTATTTTCAGCTTAAAAAAGGGTGGACCATACTCGGGTTAGTACGGTACTTGTTTTTTGGGCCATGAAAAAAGTTAGCTAGTTTTCTGACAAACATACTCTGAAACCATTTACCCATCTTTTAACTTATTTTATATGGCATTAGGATGTAATGAGCAAGAATATGAATGTTTTATTTCCAAAAATATATTTTAGTAGATCATATGAACGAAAAAGATGGACGTCATCAAGATTGACCGTTTGGGGTAAAAAAATTCGAAATATTTTTTTTTACCTTAATATGTTAAGCTGACATTGCCATATTAATTTCAAAGCATATTGAACCTTTAACCCAATCTTAGATGAGTAATAAGCAAACCTGATACATTTTACAGTGATGTAAAATACCCAATTAAAATGCCATGTTCTAAAATTGTGATTTCAATATACTGATGAGTGTTAGAAAGGCAGGACACAGGGTGGTTACCCCCTCGAGAACTCGTTA
>JAMKCH010026678.1:0-19216 GCA_023653785.1 Ophioderma brevispina
GCTATCCACTTTATCAAAACAGGAAGCATAGATCTTTATACGAATCCAGAGGGGGGTGGTAACTGGCCCCCTTGGTAAACCGTGTAAAAAAAAGCTTGGTAAGACCAGAGTTAATGCAAAACACCCTATCTTATAAATGGAGTAGTCCCTTATTGATTTTTTCTAATCAATCAATTCATGAGAAATATTATTTCATTTACATCAGTTGTTAAAAGTAGAAAGTTTTTTTTTTTTTTTTTAAAAACAAACTCCATTTTTAAAGGTAACTGCAAATTCCCGAAGAAATAATACAATGGAATCGTCCAAATATCACTTTTAAAAAAATTAAATTTTTGTTACAAAAACTTAGAAAATATAAGCACTGTACAAAATAATCACTTTTGCCTCAGGATTCCCTTCAGTGAGATAAATATTGACAGAAATATCATAAGCATGAAAATGACAAAATTCCTATTTTTCAAAAAACTACAAAGTGTTTATATGATGGCATTTTTTACACAAACTCAAAAAGTTACATGAATGCATAGATTTTTAAATTGATTTAGCATATATACCTATATCTATCACAGAAATATGGAATAAAGCACTGGCAACTTGCTATGAGACTTGCAACTTGGGCCATTTTTAGCATTTTGTATCGACCCTAATTTGTTCAAAAAAAAAAAAACAGAAATACATGAACAACCCTTCGAAAATGTAACAATTCAATGCCTTTCTGAGATCTTTCTGTTGCTATGTAAAGACCAAAGATAATTGTCAAATGAAATAAAAATGAAATTATAAGATTTCTTGTTTACAATTGGTACAAGTCTGAAAAGTGGGAATCTTTTTTTTCCCTGGTCGGAGATACTCAGTGTCATTTTTTAAGGGGTCATAATTCTGTCATTTTGGGGTGGGGGGGGGGTAACTCTCAACATTTTTCTACTCAGCATTTAAATGTTTTTGGACACAGTTCAACCTAAAATTATGAACAAAATTTGCCCGACCGACCCCCATCTTCCACCGAATGCCTGACTCTCTCAGGCAATCCCTCTTAATACTGTAAATTTTCTGTTTACGAACAAACATTTTGGTATAATTACCGGATTCAATGATTGCCTTTGAGATTTATGTTTAAAACTCATTGCCACCTGAAGGTAATCTGAATATTTTTCTCCCCTTTTTTCCTCCGTCCTCACCTTCTCTGTCTTTATTTTTTCTCTCTCTCGCCGCCCCCCTCTCTCTCTCTCTCTCCCTTTCTCTCTCTGCTCTCCCTGTCTTCTTTCTATCCTACTGTACCATATCCTGTCCCTGCGCTCACCTCATTTTTTCACTTCTGTCTTTCATGTTTCTGTCTGGGTCCGTCCTGACGGTATTCCTTCTCTATCTTCGTAATTCCACATCTCTTTCTTTCTTCTTTCCTATTTGCTATTTTGCATTTTTTCTCGTTTTCCTCCTTTTCATAAACCTTGCACTTTTTTCTATACCTATCGTGTGTCACAGCGTGATTACGCTAACATTAATTTTTGCATGGTACCAAATTTCCGCGGTGAGATTCTTGAAACAACCAATTTCCCCAAGGGTATACCGACTTCTCACTTTCATTGAGGTAATTGTACAGAACACCTAAGACACGTTTCTGCATGTGTCAAATTTGTGTTAGCCAATTGAACATGTTCTCTCAAGTGTTTCTGCAAGTGTTCTCCGAACACTGTCCGACACATGCTGAACACTTCCCGACGCGTCATGTGTTCTACAACATTTGCAGTGTAAGTGTGGAGATAGCAATTTCGTAGAGCAAACGTGAACGCCACCAACGCCAAATTGTTAAATCCTTTGAACAAATCACTTTAGATTAATATCACGACTGATTTTCAAAAAGATTACGCCATGACCTTCCCGTTCATGTTTGCCACACGCACTGACAATTTCGCAATTAATTTAAAAACCATCTCGTTTTTTGAGAGATAAAGTGAAGATGTAGAATCATCTATAAATATTTTCCCAAAAAATATATTTAAACTATCAAGGAAAAAAAATTAAATAGGAATCTTAATTTATGTGAGATGCGGCCTGGTGAATTCATAATTTTCCACCTTACTAGCAATAGTTATCGTGATATTATGATCAAAGCTACCGAATACAATAATTTGTGAGATATGATAACATTCATGCATGTTTGAACGAGGGGAACCCTTTAAGATTGGCGTTCAAGGCTTTTTTCAGTACGTAAGCGTCATCGTGTCGTTGGCTGGCAATTTCTTAACTCTTAAAGATAAAGGTATCACTTGAAACCTTTTTCCGTAATGTCGAATCCCCCCAAAAAAGTTCGTTAACCCAATGATCTACTACCAGTCGCAGATTCACAGCGAACGTTTGGAGCTGCGACTGGAATATCATTACATGGGCTTTAAAAGGGGGTGGTGAGCTCCTCTTGGAATCTCGTAAAGGTTAAGAATTAAGAGGGTCTGATTCAAATGAGATGTATAAATAGGCCTGGAGATTCGGGGGGGGCGGGGGGGGTGTGAGCTCCTCCTGGGAGCTCGTATGTGAATGAATTAAGAGGATCTGGTTCAAACTTGAGTCACAGATTATAAATGGGAGGGACTGTAGATTGCAGGGGAAATACGTCCCCTCTAGCATGTTATCCATAATTTGCCCCCAGCCAGTATGGTAGTAGATGCACACTAATTTCAAAAAACACTGTCTATCGCCGATGACATGTTTTCGAAAAAAACCAGTTTTTCAACAGCTTATCGGCGAATCAATATTATATCTAAACTGTGTTCTTCATTTGATATCAAACCTTGTTTTTCATAAATTAATGGTACCACCCGAAAAAAATTACTGTTTTTCTATTGCTACGGTCCATACTGATATTATACTAAGTTATCGATAACTGAACGAAACAACATTTTTCCAAAGACATATTTCTCACATAGCTTCACATGATAAAATCTGGTTTTGAAAACGGAAAACCAGGTTTTCAATCTAAAAAACCCGATTTTCTGGAAAACAACTATACAGCAAACACTTGCTGAAATCATGGTTAAAAAAGCTATATAAGAAAATATTCCAACACACAATAAATAAGATTGATTGATTCAAGCTTGAGAAGTGGCCCCCGAGCCAACATCCACGACACCCACATCCCATTTTCCGTCCACACAGATGGCAAGTGCACTCTCATTTGACTCGAGATGCAAAACTGGTCATAGTAAATCTTTTTCGCCAAATTTTCGATTTGCTAAAATTATTGTTAACCGTGATTGACTTTTAAATCCTTACGTCATTGAACCTCGATACACAGTTTTATAACAAAAAAACGTACGAACATTATGGTCCAAATCAGTAGTAACGGTCAATAGTGACCAAGGCTGAAAATGTGCGTATTGGATGGAAAAAATAAGTTGTGGGAGGAGGATATGGATAAAGGTGGGTTGTGCAAAGAGAGATTTCCACAAAACAAGTGTGCTAAATGTGAAGATTTGATTTTTCACTGATTAAAGCTTTCTATAAAGAAAAAAAATATCAACATGTGAAAATGAGTACGCTGAGAACTTTCTTTGGTACAAAAAATGATATTTCTAATTTACCAATGGAAGCAAATACTAAATTCAGGGCACTATAGAGGTTGATATTAACAAGTAAGCAAATCAAAGGGCCCTTTGTTTCACTTTCAAGGCATTTCTGCATTTAGCCCAATACAGGTATAAGAAATCTCTGGGGGTTCTTATCTATTATGAAATAATTACATATGACACAAAAATATGGATTGCCCCTCTCGTTGCACCTGTAAAATGCTAATCAGTCTTCAAATTGCGTGAAATTCCTTTTGAAGCTCTATACCCATAAAATGTATTTTTTTGTTGCTCAGAGGAATTTATTTTAACTAAAAATTGTCCTATAACCCAATCTGGCCTGAAGTTCTTCCGTTGCATAACTGTAGGGGGTAGTTAGTAATTTGATTGCAATTCATGCAAAAATCTTATTTTTGATGATTTTGTCGAATTTACTGATTTGCAAATTACTGATAGGTCTTTAAAATGTTGTAATTTCCCAAAACACCAAAAAACACTTTTTAAAAAAAAATCCCATGTGAAAGGATTTAAGTGAGAAGTATGTCTTTGATACACATGTTGTGAAATTTCTAATTCTTATAGGAGCAAATTAGGAAAATTCAGCCTATTTTATATTAAATATAAGAATATAAATCACCTTTTGTTTTCAATTTTAGACGATCTGTTAGCCAAATAAAAAAGTAGTAAGAAATATATTGAGTGTTAATCTACCTGAATATGAAACCGCGACATATGGCTTGAATCTCTCGTTGCGCCTGTTAATGTCGAACACTAGTTTTCGGGTTTTTTAAACTCAAAATCAATTTGACTTTTTTGTAACAGGCTCAAAAAAACCCAATTCAATGCCAAAACATAATGAATAGACTTTGTGCTTGCTTTTTCATTAATTATATTGTGGGGGGGTATACAAAAAGTAGATTTTCATATATCTAGTCGAGTTGATATAATTTATGAACAATATGCGAACCGAAAAATAGTCTCTAGGGCTCACCGCATTCCCGAAAGTGTAACCTTTAACAATATTTTCGTAAATAAAACAAAAAACTTTCAAAAACAAAGAAACATGAGTAAAACACTAAAAATGAGCAAATATTTGACCTTAAAATATACTTCGGGTCACATTTTGCTAGATGTAAACTCAAATTGAAATAGTATTTTGTGCGCCATAAACCAGCCAGAGGAAGGAGGAAGGAAAACACTCGCATCGCATGGGGGGCACTCACATTATGAAATTAGTAGAGGATGTAAGTCGAACTCCAAACCCAGCCCAGGGGCATTCGGTCACAGAGGACTGAAAAATAGGGGGTCTTTGGGTGAGAGACAGCCAAATTGCCCCAACAAATAGGGGTTTCCGAGTGACAAATTGCAAAATTTTCCAAAAAATGGGGTCTTGGGTGGATTTTGGCAATTTTCTAAAAAATAGAGGTCTTTGGGTGAAAATTTTCAAAATTTCCCCCCAAAATAGATGTCCTTTGAGTGACATTTGTACAATTTACATTTTCAAAAAATATGGGGGTCCTTTGGGTGAAATTGTCAAAAATATATGGCGTCTTTGGGTGACGCGATGCAGAAACGGGTCTTAACACAGCTTAACAATACGTGTCAACTTCAAGATGGAGTGCCCCTCGGGGATTTTTTTTATGGGTCAACATACCCTTTGGAATAAAATAATGCGCTTAAATTTTTAAGAAATCTAAATAACATGTTAAAATGTCATATTAGTTACTTTGATATATTATATTTTGTCCGTTAGTGAGCAAATAAGTGTTACGACTGTTGCTAATTATTATTATAACAATATACCGAGTGATTGCTCAAAATAATTAAATTCCTAACCATGGTTGACAGTTAGAATGCGAGGGAAATTATTCTGTTGACATTTTTATTTTTTACTAAATGAAATCATAGCGAATAATATCATAATGCGAGTGCATAACACACTATAATTCCCTACACGCACATGAAAATTCCTTGTCCATTTATGAGAGATATTTGATAATGCAGAATCAATGTCAAAAGATATTGAAGCAAAATCAGTCCGTCTTTTGTTTTTTGTATTGTTTTTTGCTATTTTTTTAACTAAAATGTTTCAAACCACCACTCTTCATCAACAAGAAACAACGCAACAAAACACTTGTCAATCAATTGCTTTGTTGCTTTTATTTTCATCTAAGATATACGTACACGCCTTTCACATTGATTGGAGATTCCTCAGTGCCAAAGATAGTCTACCTGAAATTGTACTTATTACATGCTACCTGTTCTTTGGCACTCTAGATAACTGTTGGTTTGCGACACATGGAATGTAATACCTTATGCATTTGGGTTATTGGAAAGCAAAATAAATGGTAATAAATGGAGATTTTATACAGCGATTGTCCACGCTTCTTAAACTTTAATATTCATTTGAAACACTGAGTTGATTCATATTGCCATTTCTCTGGCATGGAATTCAGCTAGTTATCAGAGAAAGCAACTGTACTGAAATGGATACTTTATATAGCGTTGTTCAGCTTATCAAATTATTCTTGTAAACTTTTTAATATTCCTGGGAATACTTGATCTAATTCGTGTACTAGTAATTGCGAGTATTTTGAGATTCTATAAGCTAGGAAATCAATTTTTTCAACGAATATGAAATTTGGTAAAAGGTGACTATCCGCTGTATAAAATGTTCCATTTTAGTACATTATTTGCTTTAATTCTGATAATCCTAGCGATAATTTTTTCCAGAAATAATAAAAGTGTGTTTGCATAGTTTTATAGCGGTGGCCCATCCCTACATATGCCATGCCGAGGTACTGGCATGAAATACTGAAAAGTTGCTGCTATATTTGATTAACGGGTGGGCAAATGCCTAAAATGTCCATTTAGTACCATTTATTGATTTCATCCGACGCTTCTGGCTGGAAATTCCATGCCGAAGTGCTGGTTAATTGTATGAATCACTCAATTAAATGATGAAAGTTTGCTGGCATAGTTCGATAAGTGGGTGGACAAAGGCAATTATATAAATGTCAATTTTATGACCACTTTAATTTTAACCTGAATTCCTTGCAATTAATTTTCCTTGCTGGAACTTCCATGCGGATATTGGCAATTGTCTAATCACCCAAGGTCTTCCTGGAACACTGAAAGTTTGCTGGGGTATTTTGATACGTGGTAAAGTGCTTTATAAAAGGTCCATTTTAGGCTAGAGGTTTCATATAGAAAGAGATGAAAATGAGGTATTGCAATTGATAAGAAATGCGCTACTGCGCGACGGAAAAAACATCAATTGCGACTAACCTTCATTTGAGTATACTTGGGACCTCTACATGTATATGAAACTTCTACCCATTTTACTACAATCTTACTTTTACATGATATTCCTAGCTGGAATCCCATGCCAATTGTTACATCAGTCAAGTACTTTCTGGAATAATGACGTTTTGTAGCATAGGTTGATAGGGGTGAGAAATCGCTATTATAGAATGTAAATTTACAAAACCATTTTGCTTTCATCAAAATTCAAAAGTTGAAGATTATACAGAGTGTGCAAAAATGCACATTCAGAAAAAAAATTAAAAATAGCTTTGTTTCAATCTTCGCTAAAACTATATCTATATGAAAGCTAATTATCCTCTATTCACTTCCCAGTTACCTCATCCCATTTGGTCATAAATCCAGGAGAAGAGATACAATCATTAGGGGAAAGGGGATCAATTTTAGTTGGGCCACTTTCACCTTGAGTGTTTAATCTGGTAAGTTGCGAAATCAGGAAATCAACTACTTGCAGGTTAGGTTGGCCCAACCAACGCCAGTAACAAAAATACCAAAATATGAATTTTGATGACCTTTCGATGTTCGAATCGCCAAATCGCTGCTTATCCCTTCAAAGTCGTGCCACAGTGAGCATGGCTTCAAGATGGCTGGACCTCAGCCTGGATTTTGTATATTAGACCATCAAACAGACATTAATTCAACCACTGAGAGAGTTGGTGATTATGGTTGACTGGCTTTCATTAGCAATTTCCAAATAGCAGTTTACAAAAGGCTACTAACCAAGAATTAAAATTGAAGCTTTGACAAATACCAGCGACATGGGTAGTCTTACTTAGGTAGACAGAGCTCTTTTTTTTTGGGCGGGGGGGCAACCAGTTTAGTCAAGGCCAAAAACCAAGTACAACAAAACAAAAACAAACTAAAAACAGCAAGAACTCGGACAAACACCGACATAAGAAAACGACACTCTAAAAGAATCCAAGCACAAGAAGGAATACAGTACACTTGACACGTCATCTTTTAACCACATCACCAAGGATTGATTGGGCTAGCATTTGTACCCACATCCAACAGAGGTATTCCTTGCAAATGAATTCCAAGTACGGCTTTTGTATGGCACGATCCACGTATCAAATCATGGCGAGTTCATGCGCTGTATATCGAGTTTTACCCGCTATATGTCGAGTTTACAGCGCGCCTATACAGTTTGAACTCTATGTGGCGAGTTTCATAAATCATGTCCAGAATAATTCATGCCGAGAATAAATTCCATGCCGAGTTTAAAAAACTGGACAGGATTTTTTTCAACAGTACAACTCGGCCTGATTTTTTTCTCAACATGAGCAAACTCGACATGATTTTTTTGCTCAAATGAGCAAAACTCGACATGATTTTTTTCTCAACATGAGCAAACTCGACATGATTTTTTTTACACATACACAAAATAATCAGTCGAGTTTCCTCATGTTGAGAAAAAATCAGCTCGAGATTTTGAAACTGGAAAATGATTTATGTGAAAACTCACCATATTATAGAGAGCACAAACTCGAGTATGGAGGGCAAAATGGACATATAGCGCTGTAACTCGACATATAACGCTGTACAATCGACCTATGGCGAGGAAAAACTCGATACACAGAGCGCGAAACTCGACATGCGCGGGGGGAAAATCGCCATATGGGATACGTGGAGGTGCCCCTAACATTTGCCTACCGTCCAAATAGGTCTCCAAAAGCTTTCACCGTGCATGCTCCTTACCCGGAACAGCTTCCTAACAGAGAGTGAGAGTGGCCCGAAGTGAATTGGACATGATTTTGTAATTTTGCTCTAATTTCTTTAAAATAGTCAAAATTATTGTAGAAAAAAGTTTATGTAGCTAAATGAACCTGAACTGCTTCCTAACAGAGAGTGAGAGTGGCCCAAGTGCATTGGACATGCTTGTATTGTGCTTAATTCTGTTAACTGAGTCCCAAATTGATTGTAGAAAAAAGTTTTATGTAGCTAAGAAACTGTTCTATTGATAACCCTTTGATTGCGTTTTCTTCAGTGCGTTTTATCTTTAAAAAATATATCTAAATTTTTTTTTTTTTTTTTTTTTAAACAAAACTTAAAACATGCAACTATAACAAAGTAAGGGTGGTATTAGTTACTAAGATATGAAAACCATTTTATTATTTTTGGGCCTACTTTGGCGGCCATTTTAGCTGCCATCATGGATTGTGGGAAGTGGATTCAATGCAACTATTCAGGAGGGAAATGGCAAACGGAGGTAGTAAAAAAAAGTTCGGCACAGAGTGGTTGTAAAAAGTATACAAACATGTATTTTGGACACAAATCGGTGAAAAAAAATTTGTTTTACCCGATTTGTCAACCATCGTGTCTTCCTCCATAGCATTATGTTGATTGTGATATGATATTTCCATGTTTTAAGTTTTCGTCAGTAATTACTTCCAGAAATTTGGTTGCGTTACTTTTCTACACTGTACCATCCAATAAGTGTTAGGCCTAAGTTCTTTTTGTATGTTTTACATAGTGCGAGAGAGAGAGAGTCCTGGCACCATGAAGTGAGTCTTGCTAACATTAAACCTACCATCTTGTTTGCTTTGAACACTTTACATAGCTCCCTATTTATAAAATCATTTGCTAATTTATGGGAAGGAATATTAATATATGAGATATAAGATATGTGACAATAGTATCAATTCTAGAAAAATATTTGTTTGTAGTATCAGGATGTGTCAATAAAAGCATACAACCGTCAAAACACTTGTCTTTCAAGAATGTTAGAGAAACACGGTGGACAGAAATAATTGGTCTAATACAGAGTATTTCATTTATTTTCGCCAATCTTCAGGGGGAGTTAAGAAATGTACACTTTATAAATTGATTTACATTGTTCTAGTGTCAATATTTAAAAAAGAAAGATTAACATACTTTAGAATAAGGTTTCATGAATATCCCGATACCATTTTCATGGCCTTGTGATGCAGTGCATGCCTGCCCCCCCCCACAGTGGATCAATAACAAGTGGATAAGGAAACGGTTGCAGATTGTAACTGCTCCAATTCAGTTTGCTAGGACAAGCATAAAGATTTGAAACAATGACTTTAATGTTTGTCAAGAATTGGTCCAGGAGCCATAAGAACGCACAGTGTAACATCTTGGTAGGATATTTGTGCTCAAAACAGGCCTCAACTACAACCATTGTGCGTCGGAACCGGGGCGGACAGGACAACGTACAGGTATGTCCCAATAATTTTGCCCTCGCCCTGGCGCCCCCCCCCCCCCCCCCTTAAGATAAAAAAAGCCACCACAACGTTGAAGTCAGAAACTGATTTCGGCTCCAGAAGCTCCATTACAAAATTTGCAGAAACTCTGCAATGACGGCCCTTTGGTTACTCATCAACAATTAAGTTAGAACTAACACGATCTCTCGGCTGCAGAACTTCTAGATGTCATCATAAAACGTTTATAATAAACTGATACCGCTTCTTAGAGCATACTTGAAGAAATATAGTGAAAGATGGCTCCTCTTAAATGCAACAAAATGACTGTCGTCCAAGTTCAACACAAATGCCTTAGGACGCCCCAATGGGCGTCCAGTGAAGGAATAAACGACGCCGCCATTGAAAACAAAAATGCGGACGTCGTCCAGTGAAGGCATAAACTGACACCGCCCTGAAAACAAAAATGCTGACGTCGTCCAGTGAGGAATAAACTGACGCCGCCCTTGAAAACAAAAATGCTGACTTCTAATAGGCAATAGAACCCTGCCAATACTGATGCCGCCCTTTTTTAAAAGAACATTGCGGAAGAAGAGAGAGTGACTGCATGACAACACTAAACTTCCAGATACTAGCAATCCAATGCCAAGGAATAAATTGATGCCGCCCTGAAGCGCAAAAGAGAATTGATAAGGAAACGCAAAAAACAAAAGCGCCCTGATAAGGTTACACCGTTATGTTACACTCTTACCCCATATGGAAACAAAATTGCACAGGTGATACACTATCAAGTAATGAACCAATGCCCCCCACTAGAAGCAATTTGAAGCGGTCGATTGATGACCATATGTTCTCTCCTGGTTATCCAATGAATTATTAAATGATGCGACCGCCTTTAGAAGCAAATTTTGTAGAGGTAACAAGCAGCGGCGCCCAGATTATTGTATCCAAAAAAAAGTACTGATTAATGAACGCCTTAAGAATTAATCAAATTTGCAAAGTCAATAAGCGGTGGGAGCACATATTCTGGTATGTAATGAGGCTAAGGGGGTCTATGGCGGGCCGTTAAAGCAAATTTGGAAAACATCTAAAAAGCAATTGGAGCCACTGGTCCTATCCAGTGAATCAAACTGGTGACGCCCCCTACATGTGAGAAACATATGCGAAGTTAACAAGAAACTATGTGCCCCTTAAAACTGGTTATCCTTAATAAAGTAATGAAAACTTATGTCGGCCCACAGTAATAATAAGTGAACAAAGTCTATAATCGGCACAAGTTACCACAACAAAACCTTGACGAGCGATTTACGGTGTGAAATACAATCGTCTCTAAGTGGCTGTTGGGGCGATCTGTTGTTGTATAGCCACTTAGGATGTTCCACGAGCTGAAAGCTCCGTCCACTCTACACGCTCTTCAAATGTTTTCTGTCCTGGAGTTATGACAAGCATATTCTGCTATTCGGTTTTCAAATAAGAATTGAACTTCTGTCGCCCAATAGAAGCAAATTTGCAAAAAAGTCAACAAGCAATTCACACATTTACGCTCCCATAGCATCTTAGTGCTGGGACACCGCGCCACCTATTCCGTATCTGCATCGCTTAATGAGCCCAAGATAGTCTTGACATTGCGTAAGTCATGGGGACTCCCTAGCAGCAAACGCTGTGGTAAAGGTGCTCTGCGATTAGCTTGAAAAGGAAATGGAAACAACGGTTTCGCGGTACACCCCGCCTTGGATATCGCGAAATTGACAAAAAACGAATCAGGTGGGTCAATTCTGATGTTAGAAAACGGGTTTCCTGACAAAAAGACCCCTTATCTCACATTTTTGTAAGCCTGGCGTGTTGGCATGACTTGACAGCAGCAATCGAGAATTTGAGGGCCAGCTGATAAGAGCTGATAAGAGTAAAGAAAAATGCTTGTATGGATGTTATTTCACGTTTTCGTCTTTTTCCAAAAGTAAAAATATATTATAACTAGTCAGCTAACTCGACAATTTAGTTAGGAATACCTTGGTGCATAAATCGTTACGATAGGCAAGTATTTTGCGGCATCTCCAGGTACCGCAATTACAAAAATCCGAATCATCCCTATATGACAACTGGGTGTAATTGCTTATGATGGGGTTGATAACTCCCTAGCGCAGTGAGATTTGCTAAGGTTTGCCAAGATTTAAACAATGGCGGCGCTGTGTGCCAAGAAGACACATAAATGGTGTGAGCTGTATACATCATTCAGTTCCAAAGATCCAATGCCGCCAGGGAAGGCCATGACAAAAGCGTACTCTGGCATATAAACTTGATTTGAAAAACTGAATGAAATCAAACAAACTCTGCTCAACAATAACAAAAAATGAATTCTTTATAGCTGTTAGCAGACAGGGTATCAACAAATTACCTTCTTTGCAGCTGCAAAACAAATGGGGGATAGTATCATCAGGCCATCAAGTTCGTGCGGAACCTTGGTGTCCTGTTCGACACTAACATGGACTATGTCCAAGCAACTGAGTGCTATAATCTCTTCTGCCAACTTCCAACTACACAACCGTTTTACAGGACTACGCCACAGGGCCGTAGCCAGGGGGTGGCGCAAGATCTGGATCAAGACCAAGACACCAAGTAGTACATGCATAATTCTGTCGCGGCGGGATTATGGCAATGCCCTTCTTTATGGGACAACATCACATGAACTCAACCGTCTTCAGTCAATCCAGAACCAAATCTGCCGAATTATTTTCTCTGCGCTAGAGTGATAGCCCTGCTCCACTGCTTCCCTCACTACATTGGCTCCCTGTTTGGAACGCATCCTCTTTAAGCTATGTCTTATGTGTACAATCACTGATAGGGTCATGTCCAAAGATTCACTGACGCTTAAAACGAAAGCCAGACATCACCAGGGAAAGTCCCTCGCTCGTCATCTGACACATCTTTCTCTCCATACCACGTACCAGGAGTCATATTGGTGAGGACAGGCTTGCTGCTGCAGGGCCTTCACCGTGATGCTCCCACCATGATAGTTTCAAAACGGTTTTTAAAAAACAATATCTCTTTCCAACAAAATAATCTTGTTGGTTGTCCTTTTGTTGTTTTTCATGTTGTCTTATTTGTTGCAATGTGATCATTTTTGGAATTGGCGCATTATAAATTCTGGGGTTATGTTATGCTGAATTTCAAATTTGTTTCATAATTTTTAACGTGAAAACGTGCTTTGGAAAATAAACATTGCAAGTGTTTCGCGCGGAGGAAGGGGTACACTCCCCAACAACACCCACCCCACCCCCACCCCTTAACATTAAGCAGCCATTCACATTTTTAAAATCTCCTGGCGTAAGTAGAACCATCTTGTCTAGACAAATGGAAGTTCCAGTCCTGTGAACCCGCGCGATGTCTAAAACATGTTCAAATGGTCATAATGGCTTCTAAAGTAGGATTTGATAAAGTTACCTAAATAATTAATAGAATGTTCGCCCCCGGAGCGGAAAAATAGGTAGGCGCCCCCCACCACACGGTAGTCCCAAAGGAAAAAAACCTTCCGACGCCGATGACTCACACCCCAGCAAAAGGGGCGAGGGGCTACGTAGTAAAACGAGTGCCATCGTGCCCCCAACAGTTGCAGCTGGTTGTGAAACTTCAGTTAGCAATTCCCAATACGTAGAAAGCCCAACCGGCCCACTGTGTACGGTATGCAATTGTATACAAATACGAAGCTACGGGGACAGGCCTCCTCAACCTAGACAGCGGGTCAGTTCTGGACGTCCTATAGGACTGGAGGTCAACGGAAAATATCCAGACGGTCCAAAATGCTCTCACAGCAGGTCAATGAATTGCCCGGAATTACTCTCGGACGGAATGGTCGGGATTGCCTCAAAGGACTTTCAATCGTGATCACGCGCCTTGACTTAACAATGACATCCGTATCAAATGATGCGGAGGCATGAACTTCGTGTGAGTTGGCGGCTTTGAGACCACCTGCACTTTCTTGGAGACCTGTGCATCGACGATGAAGTGCCTTTTGCCTAAAGGCCCAATCAGCAAGCACCCAAAATTCTATGGTAGTATGTTCATTGCGGTTCAAAGGCTGTCTTGGCTTCGCCTTGAGAGGAGAGATTCGAAACAAAGACTTACAGTGGGGTACGGTGGTTTTATTGGCCTCTTTCTGTTTTGCCGAACGTCAAGGAGAAGTCTATCTTGCAATGCCAAATGACCAGGTTGTCCAGTGTTAAAGATTCCAGCACCAGCAAAAGGAATATCTGGGGCACAGGGACGGTTACTACTGCACATTCGAACCAAGACAAGATTTGGACAGCTCGTTTACAACAGTTACTTGGAAATATAGTGATGGTCTTAAACCATGAGGTTTCAGAAATGGCCTCAAGATCACCAGACTTGACCCCAACTTCTTTTTGTGGGGGGGACTATTGATGTCTCGCGTGTATATACTCTCCGGCAAGTCTGGATGACCCTTAACAGAGAATTGTCCGTGAAATGGAATTCTCAAGCAGGACTGACAAATGATTCGGCGGGCAGTTGCGCCGATGACCTAGCAAATTTGAAAGTCTGTAATGTAACTTCATTAAGTTAGTAAGCCATATCTCATTTTGTATAAATTTTGGATAAGACGGGATTTTATTTTGGTTCTTTTCAATTCTTCCAGTTGGCGAGCAACTCCTTTCCGTATTTGCCTTTTGTCGCATTTTTGCCTTATGTGCAGTGTCCTGCATGTGAAACATATTTGATTGAAACGAAGATCCCACACAAAACAAGGGAGAACACAAAACAATTGAATGTTTAAAACATTCCATTAGAAGACCAAGATTCAATTTCAAAAGTGCGTTTTTTTTTACTCACACACGTGTAGAGGGCTATTGAGTTACAATACGGGGGTGATGGATAAGTTCTAAGCCTTAAGGTAAGAAAAGAGTATATGTACAGATGTTCAAATTTACACCGTCTTACAAGGTTCATTCTTAAATGAAAATCCCAGAAGTTTCATGTGTGGATAATCTGTTCTATTTTTTAACTTGCAGGTAATCAAACATTGAGAGTTTTGCCGGACCCATTGAAGCAATTACGATTGTAATTACACATTGGGGAGTTCCTTTAATATTGGCAAGAGATTGTAGTCAGACGGTGCCAAATTGGGTGAATAGGCGGCATGTTCTACCAGCTTTGAAAGCCACACTGATGGATTGCAGTCTGGCTACCATAGACTTAGGGACTGCGGCATTTTGGCATGATGGAAGAGCACCCGCGATGTCAGCGCACTCCCTCAACTTTTTAATTACGAACGTAATTGCTTCAATAGGTCCGGCAAAACTATCAATGTTTGATTACCTGCCAAGTTAAAAAATAGAAACAGATATACAATGAACTTCTGGGAGTTTCTTGAAGGAATGAAACTGTAGACGGTGTGAATTTGAATTTGTAGCATCTCTCTTTCATACCTTAGGACTTAGAAACCTTATCAATCACCCTCGACCTCTTGAAATAGAAAGATAGCATATCATCGTTCAAGGGTCTATCAATTCTTGTGTGCTCTTTTTAGAATGACGTTCTCAGTATCATCCCGGGCCAGGGCTAGTGTTGATGAATTTAGGGATATTTTAATAATATCTTATCTTATCTACAAATAGGGGATTATGTATTGTTTGAATGGGGTTATTGATATAATCCAGATATTCCTTTCTAGAATGATTAAATTTTAGCAGAGGGTATTACATGTAAATGGAATTTTCAAAAAAATAATAATATTGTAAAGTAACAACTCCGTATAGGTACAACAAGACCAAATGTGGTATCAAATGAATAGGGATAATATCAATATTTCAATGGTTCTTTTAGTAAGATTTAATTTACATTGGTATCAAATATGTCCAAAAAGTGGATGGGGGGGGGGGAATTGGGAATTCCACCCTTTTAAAAAGGGGTGATCTTATTCTCCACATACATGACATATATACTTATAGACATGATGTATTAAATACATAACATTCAATTTGTGAGTATACTAATGTAATATTATGAACAAAAATCTTGGACCGTGACTCGAGTTACAACTAAAAGACGATCTATATTTAAGGCGTTTACATGTCCACTATTCATCCTCAAAGGAGGAAACTTGATACAGAATAACGATTCTATTGATTATTACCATGTATTACAGCTACACTACATGAAGCAACGATTAACTGCTTTGGAAACAACATTTTTTAGTCATTCAATTAGTGTGTGACTCACGTTAGCGTTTTTACGCGACTCGCGTTACACTTAGACATTGCATTGTCTCATCTATTTCATCAAGTGAATGAAAGTGTTTCAGTAAATAATTCCACCTTCGGGTCAATGTTAAAGCCACTATCAGTAATTTTTTTTCAAAATCAAAAGCCCATTTTGTCTATAAATTGCTAGTAGTGTTAGGTCATATCAACCAAGCTTATGTACATTTTCTTGTGAAAACAGACAGGCTAAAGAATATTTAAAGCGGTCTTGAAGATGCCATTTACGATGTTTCTAGACCTTCAAAAAGGGGATCCCGCCTTTTATTAGTAACAAAGAATTAAAATCGTCACGTGTGATAAATAAACAGTTATACTTAGCCACTGCCAGGGGTCTTAAATACAACAATTTCAGTACAAACAGTGCAAAAAAATGGACTTCGATGAACTAGGGGGGCACGATGTGTTTACATTTGGAAAAAAAATCGTGATCGTTATTGTAACCTGCAACGAGAGATTTTGGGGCATCCATATATTGCGTCACATGTAGTGATTTCGTATAGATAAGAACCCAATAGCTTTATTATCCTGTATTGAGCTACAGAAATTGCCTTGAAAGTGAAAACAAATGGCGATTTGATTTAATTTCAATATAAAACCTTTTTTTTATATTGAATTTTAGCATTTGCTCCTATAGCAAATTAGAGAAATTTCACAATTTTTGCTACCAAAGAAATCATTCTCATCTTAACCCTTTCATATGGGAAGGAAAAAATATTTTGATAGAAAGCTTATTAGTGCCAAAAATAGAATTTCATATTTTAGGGACACCTCTTATGTGAAATCTCTCGTTTGACCTTTAAAGTAAAAACTAAAATTATTTTTTAATTTAAAGATGAGAAAGGGAGCAGTTAAAAGAGCCTAGTACCTTGTTCAGTGGTACTGAAAACACACACAGTATGTTGTCTAAATGTAATGCGGTAACATGAAATTACCTAGCAAGTTTTGGGTCTACATTAAAAAAAAACTATTAACTCTTCGCCTATAATATCTATGATGTATTACATCACCGGCACAATCTCCATTCTTCCTTTTCTAAAAAATAAATTTTTTCACGGCCAAGTATATTATTAATGGTTCTCAAAATTGGTTGCGTATTGATTTGGCTCTCTTTAATTTGTTAAAGAAGCAAAGCGTTTTCAATTTGCGAAATATACCTTTTAACGCCTTTCTTAAGTTTTGGTTTGTGCAATTGTTTTTTTTATCTCACATGACATTTAAATATATATATAATATATTACGAAATGTAATAAAGGAGAACAATGTATCAGAAAGAATTAATTCGGCGATCTATTGCAACAAGAAATTCTTAATATAATACTTCATTAAGATAATTGCTTAAAAGGACCATAAATCATTTCCAGTGAATAGTACAAGGTCTTATCGGGAAATGCTTTGTATGGGAAAATGCATTTTGTTCTTTACAATTGCCTGACTTCTGAAACATGTGAAAGTACTTGTTATCGTGTATACAACATGTAGAAACAGATGTTAAGGTTACAGATAAGATTTTTTTCAAATGGAACATTTTATTGTGGTTTGCATTGCGGACAAACTTGTTTGCCCATAATCAATATGTACTAAGCACCTAACTCTGAGCTATTGCTTGCTGCGTTCGACGCAGCACGTGGCAAAGTTCGCATATCATTAGCAAATCCGGGTTCTTCAGTATTCTTACTGGAAACGCGACAAGGCTCGCCTTGAGTTGTTTAGTATACGTATATATATAAGATGGGCTTTTGTATTGCAGCGGGTCTCGCACAGTGCAGTATGTACTTTATCTTAAGATATATATATACACACTATATGAAGGTGTGTATTGATGCCGTTGTCTTGCTGTATGACCATGGTCATGACCTCGTGTTTGCTATGCACCTGGTAATCCTTGGCCAGGTGTCGAAGGAATAAACGGAATAATATGTGTGTGGATTAGGCTTTGTTTTATCGGCACTACCGGTACGCTTGGAATGCAGCTACAGATGGTGTAGGTAGTACTTTATGGAGAGCCGAGAAATGTGGAGGTGGCTATCATAAAGGCATGGTCGTGTGATAATGAAGCATGTTAGAGAGAGATTGGGCAACGCCTTGAAAAGCTAAAAAATCTACGCTGTGGCATTCCTTCCAGGTTTATACATGTGTGATGTGAACTAACTGGCTAGAGTTCCATACATTCTGCAGGTGTCGTCGCAGGCTACTCTGTCAGAGCAAGGATTAGGCTTCCACGCCAGCTTGTCAGGGAGCATTAAGGAGATATATCAACCACGAGGTTCACCGTGGTGTTTTAATAACCTTTTCTTTCATCTTTTGGCACTGAAGGGTTCTTAGTGTGAAAGCAGCGACGAGCGACAGGATGAAGAATCGTTCGTAAATGCGGCATCGCCGTCGGCGACGGACAAAGCGGACTTATCAATGCCGATGAACGCAAAAGTACATGCCCATCACTTAAGGGATTTATTTGATATATCTTATAGCCTTATTTTACTACCTTAAGTATAGGAATTCATCATATTGATGAACAAATATGGCATCGCCTACCAAGCAACCGACAGGATCTAAACAAGATTACGGGTTAGACGTATGGCAACCCAGGGAAAAGGTAGGCCAATATACTCTAAGTCATCAATGGGGGTAATCTTCAGTAGATAGTAGTAAAGTTCATGGGGTCATTGGATAGTTGTATACAGTAAGTTTCTTGTCCTCGAATATGTTTTAAGAAAGAGGAAAAATTAGAACAAAAGACTAATATCATATCTTTAAACAATTGAAACGCCCTTAAATTGGTTAAAAGCTTTATTTTGTATCTTTGAATCATATTAACAAAAACTCTAGTATTTAGTTGAAATGGTGTATTTCTGAATTCCCTGCAAAATGGCCTTTAACGGGTGGGCCTTTCTAG